>PVKB01004988.1:0-115644 GCA_004027205.1 Ctenodactylus gundi | reverse complement strand
CTCTCCTCTCCTCTCCTCTCCTCTCCTCTCCTCTCCTCTCCTCTCCTCTTCCCTTCCCTTCCCTTCCCTTCCCTTCCCTTCCCTTCCCTTCTTCTTTTCCCTTGGCTTTTTGAGATAGTATTTCTATGCAGTCGAGTTAGACATGGGGACATAAAAGTCATCTTCCTTGCTCCTAGGGGACAGTTAGATGGTGCTCTTTCCTTTACCAGAGCACCCTGTTTTGTCAAGCTGAGACAGGACTTGAGCAGACTTTCCTTCTTTGTTCACCTTCTTCTGTTACTCCCTCCTTCCAGACTTTCCTAGATATTTCATCTTTGAGCCCTCTGCTTAAGAATTGTTCTCTCGGGCTCTATTTTAAGGCAACCAGACTTCATACAAGTCTGGCTGCAAGGCTACAATTTCAGCTCAGGTTCTAGACTTAGTCTGTTCTCTGGAGTATAAATTTCTCAGAGCTTGTTTCATCTGAAGTCCAAGGAAGTGAGCTTTGCATGCTGACACTTGTCACTTGGCTACAAATGACTCAAGACAGGGAGTTGGGTGAGGGAGAGATAATTTCGAGGCCTTAGTTGTTTATATGGGTGAGATGGCTTCAATAGCATTCCTCACCACCCCCCATCCCCACCCAATTTTTCTGAAGGCCATTGAAAGTGGGATTCTTTAAAAATTCACCAATAGGAGAGAGGCACAATGAGGCACTAAAAATAGGTCTAAGAGGATTGAGAGGGGGTCAGCAGATGGTCTGCTTCATAGGAACAAGAAATAATACCATAAAGAACTTTAAGAATCTAGATTTCTAAATTGGTGCTAGCTCAACTACTGGCAGCCATTGAAAGTACTCTAATTAGCTGACAACAGATTTCTGTTTATCAATTTGCTGCTACTTACGTAACAAGAATTACAGAATATAGTACTTATAAATCCTTGTAATGAAATATTTTTCCTTTATTGAGGCTGTGTTTATACAGATGCACATTAGTTTAAACTTTTTGACCTCATTTGCATTCTAAAATTATAGCACCATAATTTTCTTTCCCCAAATGTATTCACTCTTAATTAATCTTAACTACTCTCAAGCTTTTCTGATTTCTATTATCACTATTTAAAGTTGAGAAGACTTTTAATGGATCTAAATCACATATTCAAGTTAGTTTCTTTTTCGAAAGTTGTAATGACTTGAAATTTTATTTGATTTGGGCCCAAAGTATTACCTGAAAAGTAATTTGATTGTTTTACAATTTAAATCATTTGTGTAGAATAAAATTCATTAAGCTTATTTACATGTGTGTAAAAAGTATGATGCTCTAACCAATTAACATTTTTGAAAAGTCTGCAGTATTTTGCTGCATAAAGCATTGACTTATGCCATATCTGTCATCTGAACCTACTTAGCTGCAGAAATCTGAGTTACATGTAGATTTCTAATGTTAGCCACAGCCGTAGTAATTTAGTTGTCTTCCTAGACAATGTTATATGTGGAATTGTATCTTCTCCTCTAGGGACTAAGGGAACAGTGTCTCACCATTTTGATTTCGATATAGAATGTTTGCAAGAAGTTTTCATACATTTGGATATAATAGGATATCTAGGGAACTGTACGCTGTGTGTTGGAAGGTAGGGCCCCACTGGAAAGGGAGGATACTTGGTGCTTGACCTGGAGGGATTGTATCAACTTGTTGAGATTTGAGGGGTGCCCAGAGCAAAGCGTTCAGGTTTGTGTTATTCCCTTGTGGGCTAGGTAGTGGGGGGGGGAGCCCACCCAGGGTGTAGTGGGCCGAACAGGAAGCTTAAACTGAGTAAAGGAGAAGAAGAAACATAGGTATAGCTTCCTCGGCTCAGAATTGTCTTCTTGAAATGAGGGTGTTGGAAGAGAGTCTACCACAGAAGGTGCTTCCCCTTAAGACCCAGGCTTTCTCATGAGTCTGGCCAGATCTGAGACTTGTACGGGCTAGAATGGTGAATTTGTCACTCAAATCCAGTACTGATAAGGAATTTGTGTCACTATTCCTTTTCTGGCTTTGGCTAAGTCTGTATTTGGACCGTAGTAGGTCATAGGAAAGTGACAGGGAGGCCTTGGAAAAGTCCCAGAGCCTCTAGGCCCCAATTTTCCAACTATCAATAACAAGAACAGAATTTGGCTTATATGGGCATGTGTGAGGGGAAAGTTTTATGTAGGAAGAAAGAGAATTCTGGGAACTATTTGTCTAAACTCTAGATACTTCACAGTTCTGTGGAGGGGAGGTCACACTTTCCTTCAAAGAAGAAATAGCAACTGAGTGGAGAAATGTAGTCCCAGAAGGCATGGGCACCAGTCCTGATTCTGTTGCTGGCTGACTTGATAACCTTTACCCGTTGTGTTCTCTTTCCTGGGCTTTTGTGTTCCTTGTCTAAAGCACACATGTGCACGTTGGATTATACATCCTCTGAAATCTCTTGGCTGACTTCACTCACCCGTGTTTCTGGACTCTGAACATTTGCATGGTAACCCAAGAAGTTTGAGCCTTTGGGTTTCCCAGTCCACTGCTACACTCAGTGAGTTAAGGCTGTAGGACTTCTATGCACAGTCTTGAGGCACGATGGTTTTATTTCTGGCAAGATGCTAACTGTCTCATTTGTTTTTGTCAATGGACCCAGAGCAGCTCCATTTCTTGGAAGGCCTCTCTCCCAGTTCCCCGCTCCAGCTGAGAAGAAGGGAAGTTGAGCCCAAGGCTGTTCTGCACCGTGCCCATTACATGTGAATTCATGCTGGCTCATTGAGAATGACACTCAACAGTGACATTTCCAGATCTCTTTGTGCCATTAACTTCCTGCTAATGCCTCGAGGCTTTGATCCTTTTGCAGTTTTCTCTTTTGTTTGACTGAGCAGAAATTATAAAATCTCTCTAGTGTTTCTGTGTCTTCATTAGTCCTGAAAATGTGCTTGCTTGTAACACAATGCAACAGGAGCCAGAGTTTCTCCAAGTATCATGGTCCTCAGGTTAGGGCGGAATTGCTAAACAATAAAAAATTTAGACATCATGGCCCCCTGAAGCTGTCTGAAAACTTTCTTCTTTAAGTGACTTTGACTTGCAGAGTGCTACAGTGACTAAGAACTAATCAGCCATGTTTATAAGGTTAGATAGTGTTGGCCCAAAACATGTTCCTACCACAGAATGTGACTTTACTTGAAAATAAGGCTTTTGCATATGTAATTATCTTAGTTACTTTCACAATGCTGGGACCCACAATTTATTTTGGTTCATGTTTCTGAAGTCTGAGTCCATTTATGGTGGGGGGCAATGGCAGAAGGGCATGGCAGAGGCTGAGCTGGAGAAAAACTGTTCATGGCATGGTGACATGAAGCAGAGAGAATGGGGTGGATCTGGGAGCAATAATATATTTCTCCTGGCCAAGTCCTAGTGGTCTTCTCCTTCTGACCAGGCCCTACTCCTAATAGCATGTGAAATTATTAATGAATGAATTGATTAATGAATGTAATAATTCAATCACGTTCCAAATGCATCAGACTTTGAGGGCACATTTCAGATTCAGATGAGGGCAATAATTTAGTTAAGATTAGCTCAAACTTGATTAGCATGGGCCCTAAATCTAATGGCTCTTGCCTTCTTAGAAAGAGAGCAGATACAGAGAAATACAAACACAAGGAGGCCACAGAGATCAAAATAGTGCTGTCACCAGCCGAGGAAAACCTGGGTCCACCAGAAGCTAGGAGAGGCAAGAAGGATTCTTGTCAGAGCCTTCAGAAGGAACATGGCTTTCTTGACACTATGACACTATGGATTTGAGACTTGTAGATTTCAGAACTAGGAAAAAATGAATCTGGGTTGTTTTAAGCCATGAGTTTGTGGAAATGTGTCGCCCTGAGGAAACAAGACAGTATCATTCTGCATCAATCCTCTGAGGACATTCTTTTCCACAAATCCATGTAAGGGTGGAGGCTCCCGACCTACTGTTGCTGTCATCCTCTGTGGCTGTCCTTCACCCCTTCCCCTTAGAAAATATTGTAACTAAGGTGTTTTGTGGTAACCTGTGGCTTAAACAATAGAAATTCACTTATATTACAGTATTAAATCCAAAGGCAAAATATTCTATGGGCTTTCAGTAGCCCAAAAGCCTCTGAGTTCACTTCTCACACATCTCTTGATCTTTTCCTTGTAGCTTCTCAAGAACTAAGTATCATGTTCTTCTAGAGGAGAACCTGCAAGCCAGATGATATAAAGGACTCATCTTTAAGAAAATGTTGCCTGCTATCCCCAGGAATCCCTCAACTCCCCTTGGCCAGACTTTTGGCAAGAAAATTTTTATAACCTCCCTTGTTGGAGGTGAGCTGTTTAAGTAAAAAAGGTAAAGGAATGTTTTGGAGGAAAAAAATCATTGTGGCCTACTGGCTGCCACATTCACTGTGGAAAATGCTGAGAGCTGCCTTCCAGGACCAGGTTGGTTCATACCACTTGGAGACCAACTTGTGCCAGGTGTTGCTGTATTCTGTGCAGGACCAGGGAAAGCTCTCAGGCACAACTGAGATAAACTTTGTCAGAGAATGTATCTTAATAATGACCCCCCAAAACACATCTTAATCTCTGAAACCTGCGAATGTGTTATCTGACATGAAATAAGTGATTTACAGTTGTGGTTAAAGATCTGGAGACAAAATATTTCCTGCGTTGTTTTCTGAAGGAAACTTGTGAGAAGGAAGAAGACGCCTCAGAGGTCAAGAAGGCTGTGTGAAGATGGATGCACAGGGCAAAGGGATGTGACCATTGGCCTCTAGAAGGTGGAAATTTGGACAGCCTTCTAGAATCTGGAAAAGGTAAGAGAGATTCTCTTTGAGAGCATGGAACACAGCTCTGAAACACCGTGATTTTAGCCCCTGAGAACCATTGTGAATTTCTGACTGCCAGAATAGCAAGATAAACCTGTATTCTGTCAATTCAACAAATTCATGGAAGTTTCCCACAGATATTTATGAAACTAACATATTCCTGGATTTTGTTGCTTGGGCCCCTGGGTCTTACGGAAAGCAACTTTCATTTTCTTCTGGAATCCTCTCTGGAGATGTCTGTGTTCAAGGCCAAGGCTAGGACATACTACACAGTACAGCAATCCTCTTCATCCTTTCTCCCTCTGCACACCATCCAGACATCCATGACCTTGCCAAGAACCCCTTTGCAGGTGATCTCTGGAGCTGTTTTTGAACCCCGGGGAACTTGCTGAATTCCTGCTTAGGCCTGCCTGAGGGCCATACTTTATTTCTTACCTCTGGGAGTCTGCCTCTCTTTGCTTCAGTTTTCAAATTACAAACTTCTGATCAGTAATTTCCCCACATCCAATAGAGAAGCACGTGTGACTTGAAAACTCCTGAGCCACGATCTCTAATGACTGAAGAGTGATGGATGAGGCAACCAGGCACACAGGTCTTGGCTATTCAGGAATGAGTGGGATTACAGAGGAGACAGCCTGCTATCCACCAAGGACGGGTCAGAACCCGAGCCAGAAGAAGCTGGTGAGAGCAGCAGGAGATGTTGCTATCTCCATTCCTCCTCTCTCTAGTCTCCCTACTTCCAGAAGGTGGGAACTGTGACTTAGCAGCTGTGATGCTAAGTCTGGAAACAGTGGTGGCCCTCCCAGCTCTGCAGGAGCTACCCTTCCTGATCTTACCACAGGATAGGGCTTCGTAGTAGCGGAGCAGTGGAGATCTGTTTGCTTTCACTTGATGGTAATTTTTCTCTTGAGCTGTAGCCTCAATTAATAGGAGCTTTCCTGGTTTGAAGATGGTTGGCATCTACCCTGGTTGCCTCAAGTAAGAACAAGTCTCTTGAAGGAGTTAGTCCTATGATGCATGTATGCCATGCATGGAAAACTGTGTAGCCACATGCTACATCTTTAACTCTCTCCCAAGCTCACGCAGGCTTCCTCCATGAATTTGATCCTCAGTCTTCATCTCTGCCAAGTGGATTTCTCAACTGATCCCTGGCCCAAAATGTTGACCCACACCAGGTCCTTTCGTTTCTTTTTATCGCATCTAATATCATGACTGTTCAGTGTATTAGAGTGTCCTGTTGCCAAGAGATGGGACTCTCACTGGCCTGTGATGATGACAGTGGAGAAGAGACTAATTGAATAGCTCACCACTCATCCAGGTGCTCATTGCTAGGAGATTACATTCCCAGAATGGCTGGTGCAAGTCAGCTGTGCTCAAGGTTCTTGTCCCCAACATATGTCCAGTACAAAGTTTATCCACGAAGGATTCATAAGGAAGAAAGTGAAGTCAGGTACAGTGGTGCACACTTATAATCCCAGAACTCTGGAAGACAGATGTGGGAGGATTGCAAGTTTGAGCTTTATCTGGGCAACTTATCGACATTGACGAGGCTGAAGAAACATAAAAAACTACCGCCGGGCTGGGGGTGTACCTCAGCGCCAAAGGCCCTGGGTTCAATTCTGAGCCTCCCCCCCACCCCCCACACCTTTCCATCAAGTGAAATCTCAAAAGAATAGGCAAATCTCACATTGACTAAAGAATTAGGAAGTTTGCATTGGTTAGGCTCCTTAAAAGTAAAGTGAAAAATTTTAAAAATATGTAAAAATGCCCCTGGGAAGAGTCATACCTATCTTTACAGCATTCATCTAAACCTCTTTTCCTCCTTCTTCCTTCAAAATTCCATCCTTTTATAAAGTAAAATTTACCTTATATGTCTTCCCCCAGTCCTGAATTGTGGCTGTGTTACAGAGCAGTCCTGGACTTCCTACTATAGCCCAAAGGAACATGGGTAGGACTCTGGGAACAAGGAAGTGAGGTGGCCCTGCTGTGATGCCTAGAACCCTCTTCAGCAGTGACTTACTCCTAAACTGTTGAGAGGGCAGCCAGACGACAAGCGTCAGCTGTCTCTCTTGTACAGACAGTCCTTCCCAAGGTGACAAACCTTTCTCAGTGCAGTCCACATTCAATGACTGGTCAAACCGAGTATATGAAGTTGCAGCCTCTCACCCAAACTCAGAGTGTCTCTGGACTTCCACATAGGCACCAAGCTCTCTGCAGGACTGGCTTGTGTCATTACTGATCCTGTATCTCAGCTTAGTATCTTCCTCCGTCTAATCCTTCTCCCTCCACCCCTTTCAGCAGCACCTCCTAATAAACATCCTGCCTACTTCTCTCTATCTTTGAGTTTGTTCCCTGAAAAACTCAAATTATGATAAACTCCCTAAGGTTTATAGCAGGGTTAGCGCCAAGCAGTCAAAGCCAGGCTCATACCAGTGCAATGTCACTGTAAATACCGCTAGACAAGGAAGTGGTAACCTGCTAGACAAGGCAGAATGTGCTGCTCAAGGCTTTGCTCATATATGCATCCCTCAGGAAGCCAGATTGAGGTGGCAGGCTACTGCCAGAAAGGCTGGATGCTTTGGTCCCATTGCCAGAGACCAAAGATGCGCTCTTACAGAGAAACAGAAGCTAGAGCTATGACATCAACACCGTGGATGTCCAAGGGAAGATGGAGTTCATAGAGAGTTCAGTCTACTTCCTGCAGAGCCTCGATGAGTAGAACTCTATCCTCCCCTACTGGATGACCCTGGGTCAAATTACTGGCCATCTAGATTTGTCCACCTTTTTGAGGTGGACAGGTAGGAAGACACACAGTGGCACAGCAGGGTGGGTTTTGGATGTGAACTACTCAAGAATGAAGCTTATTTTGTTGGGAGAATTCTGGCCTCCCCACTCTGTTGGTTACAAATAATTAAACTTCTTCCCATTGGCCCACAGCTTCTACTGCGTTCAAATCAAATTTAAAAAAAGAAGAAAGTGAATAAATAAGTAAAGAAGAGAGAGAGAAAGAGAGAGAGAGAGAGAATAAAAAACATGATAAAGGTCTAAGAAAGACTTCTATTTAATCCTGCATGATTTGCAAAATTGAAGTAAGGGCCACCAAGAGTCCTCATTAATTTTATGTGCCACCAGTAAACCACTTTGCACTCCTGTCTGTCACCACCCCCAAGCTCACAGCCACTCATCTTTTTGCACAGAGAAGCAACTTTCCTTTATTATAAACAAAACCATTAAAAGTGTTCCCTGTAGGCCTTGTCTTTAAATGACAGTCTCTGACTCCCCTCTTAGCTCGCTCTCCCTCGATTTTGTGTAGAGTAGGGCCATCGGGGGACCCAGCACCAGGAATGAAACTTAACTGACTGCAGTTTTCAAAAGATTTTTCATCTTAATTCTCCAACCTTAATAATTCTCCAACCATCATAACATCCAAGCCCTTACGAAACTGGTAATACATATTCTCATAATTCTGGTCTCAGCATCCCTTAGTGAGATGTGAGGACAAGATTTTTTGACATGATGGAGACTTTATGAAATGGAGAACCCTGAAGTGTGCTGTTGGCCTTGGGAATACTCAGTTGCCATCCTTCTCCTCCCGACCTGGGTTGTTTGTCTTGGGAAGTGTACGACACTGGGTTCCCCAGAGAAACAGATCCAATAGGATAGAAATAGGGTAGTGGAAGAGATGCATTATAAAGAATTGGCTCATGGATTATTGAGGCTGAGAAGCCCCAGGTCTGTGGAAGCAAACTGAAGACCCAAGAGAGAAAACAGTGTAGTTCCAGTCTGAGTCCAGAGGTCTGAGAATGAGAAGAGCTAAAAGTACAAGCTTGATCTGAGTCCAAATCCAAAGGCAGGAAAAGACCAAAGACAGTCAAGTGGAGAGAAATAATTCTTCCACACCAAGTCTTTTATTCCTGTTAAGCCTTCAGTGGTTTGACCTGTTACTCTGGCAATTCTAATGTTAGTCTCATCCAGAAACACTCTCACTGACAGACCAGTAAAATGTTTAACCAAGTATCTTACCATCTCCTCACCTGGTCAAGTTGACACAGAAACTTACCTATGACAATTGGGAGGAAGCTAATTGTAAAGTGGGTGATTTAGAAACTTCCAGACATCTCAGTCCTTTGGCTAGATTGGAGATTAAGAATGAAAGAATTTCTTGTGTGAGAAAGAGCCTAGTTTGGAGGCTCCAAGGGAGTGAGCAAGAGCTTATTTTCCAGAAAACTGGAGAGTCATCTATGCATAACTTTCCCCCAAACCTGAACCTTCCTTCGGCCAACTCTACGTGAGTGTCCCCTGTTACTCAGTGTCCCTAACCCTGACCCACAGCTGGGAGGAGGAGGACTTTCAATAATTCATCCCATATTTACAGAAGCGATGTGATAGCCGGAGGCCTCCCTTAGGGGGTTATGGAGACATTGTAGGTAAAGATTTTCATTTGAGAAAAAGGTACCTAATAAAAAGGCACACATAGATTGATTCTCTTTTGTCAATTAGAAATTCTTATCAGCTCTGAGTAGTTCACTTGACAAATGGTGCTTAAATAACATAGAAGAACAAAATCACAATATTTCTCTATGAGGTAATGGGAGATAAAAGCATCCCAGCAATGTATGATGGCTCTGTCGCTTCCTCCTTGAGGATTTCGCCTCTTCCTGTCTCACAGCTGCTGCCAGCCTCTTGGGAAGGGCCCTCAAGTTCAGAAATCTAAGATGAATCTTTGTCACTCACGACGTCCACATGGGTGTGGACCAAAAAGGAGAAGAGAGTATATTTGGCAGTGGATGGGTAGCAAAGAAAAAGAGAGCCTGTCACTTCAATCAGCCTCTCGTGTCACATGAAGAGCTTCATGCCTTCACCTTGTACCCCGTCGGCCATTCCTGTCTGTAAGGAAGCCAATATTTGGAACTCTGGCATGTTTGTAATTCTTCACCAGCACCCCAGCTTCCTGTTGCCGCCCTCTGTGTTCTACGGAACCACCTGGTCTTCCCGCCCTCGCAGCCAAAGATTTAATATTGTGTCAGGCCCTTTGTTCTTCCTCTTGCCTCGAACGCATTGGTGTTTTATTTACAAGGGACAGGAAAATAGCACAACATTTTAGAACAGAGAGAAAACTATTGGCTCAGGCAACCACACTGTGAAAGATCAAGACTGCAGAGAATTCTCCTTAGTAATTCTTAGAGTTGAACTAGGGGCACATCTAGTCAGGTTCTTTTTCAGTCCAACTGCCTCTCATTTCTCTTTCTTCTCCATATTGACCTTGGCTGTGTTCTCTCCACTAAAATTACCTTTTCAGATGTCGCATGTCAAGGACAAGGGGTGCATATAGATTCATTCAGCTCTGAAACTGGAGAAGGAAGGACTTGTTCCCACTGGCTTTCACGTGACTAATCCCTGGGAAGACCCTAATTAGCTTAGCTTGCTCACAAACTCATCCTTTGCCCAATCACTGTGGACAGGGAATGTGATTATGTTGTAGGATCTTTTATAACGTTAGACCCTGTGGCGGGTCCAGAATTGGGAAAGGGGGGTCTGGTGGAAGTGCTGTTCCAAAGAATGGGGCGAGAACGGGGCTATGGCACAGGTATGGCTGCAGGAGGAATTGTGGGTAGGCAGACAGATACTCCCGATCCTGCAGGGTGTATTTTCCCGCGTAAATTGCTGTCTGTTTTCCTACTGATTTCTACTTTGTTGTTCGGTAGCCAGGGATCTGACTGCTAAGGACTGCTTCTTCCGGGCCTCCATATTAGCTTCCAGCCAATGAGATGTGCTGGTGAAGGCCGGAAGGTGCAAGAAGCTCGAGCTCTGTCCGACGAGGTCTATGTGGTTTGTGTTACAGGGGGCGGCCATGTTCCCACAATGTCTCCCTCCTTCGTTGTCCTGACTAGCAATAAGAAGGAAAAAACGTTCTGTTTTTGCTAATCTCTTGGTTTAAACCCCTTATATGACCATTGGTTGAACTAAATTTCCCCAGTTTTAACAAGAAGAGAGAGAGAGAGAGAGAGAGAGAGAGAGAGAGAGAGAGTTATTTCCTTGGTTAGACTTTCTGTATCTTCTTTCTCCGCACACATTTCACCTCTTTTCCAGTGGGTGGTTAGAGTGGAAACTCTCATGACTTGACATAAATGGCCCCCCATGACTTCGTAGGTCAGAGGTGGGGTTTGGAAAATGATTAGGTTATGGGACCCTATCTTGATTAATGGGTTAATCCAGTAATGACTTCATAACTGAGTATGAAATTAAGAGGTAAGAAAGGCCTGGCTGAAAGGAGGTGGATTGCTGAGATGCCTGAGGGACCTGCAACCAGCTCTCAATTAATCATGAGTGCGTGTTTTCAGAGAAACCTCACCTCACCCAGCCCTTCATTACCTATTTCTCTCCACCTGCCTGTCAGCAGCAATGATTTTTTTTTTGTGAGCAACACAAAACCAAAAGCAGCAGCAAAATAGTGTATGAGAAAATTGCAGCCAGATGGTGGAGGGGCTCCTCTGTGACCTGCATTCTTGCTGTACAACCAATCGCAAGCTGACAGGACAACATACTTTTGCATCTGATAGCCCACACCCTGGGATGTCACCCCAGGTAAAGGTCATATTCCTGCTACTCTGGCTACTTTCAAACACAACTTGCTCACTTTCTCTAGCCCTCTGATTGGGGGGGGGGGCAGAAAGAGTGCTTGTACTATTTTTTTCTTCTGAAATAACCTTTTAGATGAACTGATTTATTTTCAGAGTGTCAGATTGCTAAAACTACCTTAAATTAGATTCCTCATCTCCTTATCTCCTCCTATTTTAATGAAGTATTTCTATACCTACTTAGTGTAATTCATTTCCTGCTATGGGAACAACATGCTAAACTCACAGAAGCCTGTAACAATCAAGACTTATTTGTTATTCATGGGCATATCCATTGAGGATAGCATCTGTACTCTCATACCTGGGCTAGGTGAGCAACATTGTTCTGGAATATTGCTGGCTGCTGTGGGAGTAAGAAGCTACAGACCTTACTCTGACCACATTTCAAGGTCATGGAAAGACCCTCAGCAACCTCCAACTTCTTGTGACCACTTCTGTTTTCCCAAACTTGCGGTACTAGATTAATTATGATCTCTGCTGTGTAGTGTCACAGAAATCTCAAACGCAACATCAACAAAATGGAATTCTTCCTTTTCTTCACTTTGGATTACTGTCACCTCAGAAAATATTATTTTCTGCCTAGTTCCTTAAGTCAGAAACCTAAGCATCACCCCCAACTTCTCCATTCAGCCCATCCGCAAATCGCTTTCCTTCTGTTTTCATTTTGGGTTTTTCCTACCTCTTCCCATATCCACTGCATTTACTTATATTGGTTTAAGTTCCCCACACTTCCTCCTAGGAAGTAGATCCTAATATAAGAATTAACATGCAAAGACATTTTCTGGGTGGTGATTATAATACTAGTAGAGAAATGGAAAAGTAAGACAGCAAATGCTAGTTCAAAATAATCATGGCGGGTGTTGTTACTGAGCCAAACCCAACAGTGTTGTATTTAGGAATGCGTTGGTACACTGGCTTGTGGGTAGGGGGAAGGAATTCCTGATTTACAGAATTTTCCTGAGTTTTGTAATGTAAATATTTCCATTGAGGCCAATTTTAACCTACCAATGGTTTAATAACTGCTTCTCCTGAGGCTTTAATAGCCAGCTCTCCTAAACCAATAGCAGCTGACTCTCACAAACATAATTCTGATTGAAGCCTTTGGTCATCTGCCATTGTTGAAACTCATTATAAATCCAGTCCCTTGGAGAGAGCGAATGTCACGTGAGATTCTTCTGTCTCTCAGGCACTGGAAGCCTCAGCAGGTAGAAAATACAAATTCCTCTTAGTATTACAGGTCATCCAGTTTTGTACAGGTTACCACCCTCCCAAGAATATGGGAAACAATCTTTGGTGAAAAATAAAAACGTTTTTGCTCCAAGCTAGATATGAAGGGTGTGGAAGGACCTCTTATGGTCCAAATCATCATCTTGTGATATTCAGGTGTGCAAGGCGGACAGGAAGGGGAACACAGTGAGGAAATAGATAAGATCCCTGAACTGTTCGCCCTTTCCCACCCCACCTCTGCCCATCCCTGCCCATTCCCTCTCTTGAGAAATTAGACTGGCCTTTAACCTCCGTGGGCCAGCATCTGCTTATTCTCTCCATTCACTCCAGCTGAGGAGAGGAGAGGTGGCGGCTTAGGTCCTCAGCCTGAGGACGCTTGGAGAAGCAGCTCAGTTTTTAAAGATCCATTTTACCACCCCACTTACAATAGGAGTATCCAGCATCTGAATTTAAGGGTGAAATATGGCCCCGGCGTGGTGCAAAGCTTGAAATAATTGAAGTGCCACTATATGACTAGTTGGCGATTGTGGTAGCCATGCAGGAGCCCTGCTTGGATCTCCCTTCAAGAGAAAGTTTGCCACAGTAGTAGCATTAACTGACATTGGCCACCAGCTAGAGGTATTTCCAGAAGTCTCCCCTGATTTCGAGCTGAGGCCAGATTCCTTGGGCCATAGCTATGGCCCCATTCTCAGCGAGCAATCTTTCTTGCCACAGCTCTCCCTGGGCTGGTAGAGCCTTCTTTGTAGTTGTTCTTGAATCTCTCTCCTCCATCCTCCTTCCTTCCCTCCCTCTTCTTTCACTGGAACCAGATTTGCATCGTGGCTCACTCTCCCTATACCTTCTGCTCTTTACCCCATACAGACATTGCTCCCAGTAATCCTCTCATATCACTGTCTTGACAACTACTTTCTGAAGAACCCATTAATAAAGAATTTGTAAGGTATGGTACCATATTGAAAACCCCGTGTTGGCTTATCTTATTAACCAGGTAAACATTTAATACAGCAGACGGGGGGTCAAGCCTGCAAGCAGAAGCCCAAACTGCTGCACCTGTGCGTGGCCTCTGCTATCGCCATGATGGCAGCTCTCTGTGTGTGGCCAACCCTTCAAGTAGTGGAGAGAAAAAGTTGGGTCAGTTATTGGCTTTTACCAAAATACTTTGTTAATTCATTGAAAATTCCAAGATTCCCCTCTCTCCTTTTCAGCTGGTTGTAATGAATATTCATAGAGCCAAAGGCATGGAAAGGAAGGAGGCACATGTGGGCAACAGAGAGAAGAAATATGAAAGACTGGGCCAACTGTTAGTTTAATTTATTTTTGTTTTCTGGATCTACTTAATCTAACCCCAAAGGCTCCCTTGCTATTGTAAATGAAATGATGTTATATATGCCCAACCTCATGGATGAGTGAATCTGACATTGCTCCACTCAAGAGGCAAAACTCAGATCCCACTGGGAAGCAATTTATGTCCTAAGATTTGGTATCCGGTGTTTATTACAGCCCAATAGCTGCTGTTCAAATAGTGGGAATTTTGTGTTGCAGATGTGTTATGGGACAAATTGTGTCTTCTGCATTTGTGAGTTGAGGCACTATATGACTACCTTTGGAGAGAGGACCTTTAAGGAAGTAATTAAGATCAAATGGATCACTTTACAGAGACCTCACCAGATAGGGCCCTTGGAGGAAGAGGAAGAGAGACTAGGGAGCCCTTTCTCCTTCCCTACACACATGGAGGAAATACCTTGTGTGGATACTTACAAGCCACTTATAAGAAGAGAATCTCCACTGAAAACTAAATCTAAAAAATCTTGATCTTAGAATTCTAAACTTCATAACTGGGAAAATGTAAATTTGTGTTGTTTAAATTACCCACTCTAAGGTATTTTGTTACAACAGTCTAGAAGACCAATTCAAAATGTCATGGGCTGCTGCAAATACCTAGGGGTGTTGACTAAAGCTTTTCTATTAAGAATCACCAGAAATACAATACCAGCTCTTTATCTCCTTGCTTTGTACATGTATCTCTGGTCCCCTGTTGCATGGCACCTTGGCAAAGTTGATTGTGTCGCAGCCCAGTTTTACTCAGGTCTGTCTCTTCCGGTGGATTTCATTCAAAACTGGCATCCTTCGGAGTCATCCAATAAATGGACTGGTGCTGCTTTTCCAATTGGGCTCTATGCAGCTTTTCGATACAAGAGGCTTGTTAACTGCCATGCTTTTTTTGAATGGAAGCTAAAGGTAGCAGTGCTTTCTGGCATTATGCAAATTCCTCTGAATGTATGTTATGCATGGGGGTAGGGGGCCTAGCATTTTGGCTTGCCAGAGCCGCATCACATGAAGAGGAATTATTTAGGGCTGTACACAAAATGGTTAATTTATAGTTAAGGTATACATGTCCATTTTTTTCTTCATTTTCATACGTTATTATAAATGCTAAAGGAAAAAGAGGGCAAGTGGCCTGAGGGCTGGACAATCCCAAACAGGGCTTACCCTCACCATCTGGTATGACTAGAAGATTTCCACTTCATACTTTCCAGATTCAGTCAACATTGTGCTCTCAGTATTGTGGACTGGAGGGATGTTACGAAGGATGCTAATATGACCAAGGCCTAACTGAATTATATCGAGAGAAAGAGAGCAGGGGAGTTAACCCAGACTCTTGCCACTCTATGCTGCTATCCATTCGAATGAATGTAAATGTATCGTTTTCTCCCTCCTTTTGCGATAGAATTGAACAGAAAACATTCACTTTCTTAAACACTGTCTTTTATGCTAGAGGTTAGGCTGATCTATTGTGATAAAAATACAGTATCTATTACAGTGGCTAAAATCGGTGCTACAACTTCGTTAAGGTTTTGGTAGTCGTACTGATTTCTTAAGGCTGCTGCACTGAATTAAGACAAACCTGGGGACTTGAAACAAGACGCGTGTAGCATCTTGCAGTTTTGCGGTTAGGAACTGTGCTCCTTCCAGAGCTGCTAAAAGTGAATAGGTTTCCTTGCTGTAGTGGTTAGGATCTGGAGTGTCCCCCAAAAGTCTCAGGTATTTTAATGGAACCATGTGATGTTGGTGGATTGGGGTCCGGTCTGGAGGGGTGGATTGCAGTTAAGTTAGGATTAGCGGTGTGTAGTGGCCACACCTGGATGCAGGATACCTGAAAGGATATATAAGCTGCACCTGCCTTCCTGCCGGACGGGGACTAGTCTCAACTAGCCTCAGCTGGTCTTCCTGTTGGTTCGGGGAAGCTGCCTCCACCTGTCTCTCTGCCATGTACTCCGATTGTTGCCGGCCGCCCCTGAATGGACTGTGACCTTCGAGACTGTGAGCTAAAATAGACCTTTCCTTTCCTGAGTTTGTGGGTGTCAGGTATTGAGTCACAGCAACGGAAAAGTAACTAAGACACTTGCCTTTTCCAGCTTCTGGAATAACAGTGGCTGGCTCTCAGCCTCTTCCTTCACCTTCAAAACCAGCGGCATAGCCTTTGCTTCAGCTCAGTCCCGCCTTTTTCTTTTGGAGTCTAATGCCTTTCGTCACTGCCTTCATATTAGGATATTTGATTGTACTCAGGCCAATGGATCATTCTGGATTATCTCCCCATTTAAAAAAATTTTAACTTAATCAGATTTGCAGATTCCCTTTGTCATATAAAGTAACATTTGCAGATTAGAGAGACTAGGGTCTCTCTAATCATCTTTACCAAGCCATTCTTCTCTGATTGACCATGACATCTGTTTACCTCCTGTAAAACAAAACAAAACAAAACAAAAAAACTGTAATGGTTGGTGAGATAGCATCAAGAACATGGAAAAAAAAACCCACCCACAGCCTTCTGAGGGCTTATGATGGAAACCGTTTTCCCTGAAGCCTTTGATCTTTGAGGGCAGCTCTAATCTCTGACATTTTACCTGGAGCATGGTATTTCTTCTGCTTTCCTATCTTGGCCACGGGGTCAGCGTGAGGAACTTGGCCTTTCCTACGCTGTGTTTGATTTCATCTTAACCTTGAGACCATATTGTGCTGCTAGCATTCTTTATTAACCTTTTGCCCGCATCTTAGTTTACTCTCTGAGAGTATTTTTCGTGTTGAGGAAACTGAAGATGAGAAACAGATAAATTTTTTCCCTTTAGAAAATCCTGACTCCTTCATATCCCTTCTAAGGTCTCACTTCAGTTCCTTCTGCTGGTGATTTCTCTGTTTTCATTCCCTTCTGTGGTGCTTAATTTTAGGTGTCACTTGACTGGGTCGAAGCATACCCACACGGCTAGTGATGTGCTGCTTCTGGGTATGTCTGCAGGGTGTTTCCAGAGCAGATCTGTGTGTGAGTAGGTGGACTGAGAGAGAGGATTCGCCTTCAAAGTTGGAAGAAAACATCCAACCCACTGAGGACCAGGATAGAAAGTGGAAAGGCAGAAGAAGGTGTCTCACATGATCTCTTCTGGTGGGGGAACCCTTCTCCTGCCCCCGAGCATCAAAACTCTAGGTCTGCTGCCCTTGGGGTTCCAGGGCTTGCCCCACAAGCTCCCTGGGGCATCTGGGATCTTTGGCCTCAGACTAGAGGTGTGCTGTCAGCTTTCCTGGTTGTGAGGCTTCTGGCCTTGAGCTTAGCTACATTGCTGATTTCTCTGGTTCTCCAGCCATTCCTGTAATAAATATCCTCTCATGCATCCTCTTGATTCTGTCACTATGGAGAAGCCTGGCTGAGTCAAATTCATAAAATCCAGCTTAGAAATAAAAGTTAACTCATATATCCTGCATTCCTCCTGGAAATCTCTTTACACATTCATACTCCATCCTTTCCACACACCCATTTTCCATACATCTTACCTCCACATCTATTTTCTACAGAATGTTTTACACAGGCCGGTCCCTCTCTCTGCGATTCCATGCCACCCCGAGGGGAGACCCTGGGCTGTAATCATGTGCTCTGTTTCTCCACCGTTTTCTCTCAGAGCACCTGGCTCTTTGTGCGTGGCATTGGCTTATAGATCATCATTCCCTCACTTCTTCCCAGCCCTCGTGACCTGACTTCTCTGGCCCTGACATAACAGCTTTGCTGGTCTCGGTTAAACAATTGGTCCATCGGCGATGACAACCTTGATCCCCAGCCTAGACTCGTATCCCTCAACCTATAGCCCATTTGCCTGTTCTCCCAGTTTATCAGGCAACCTCCTTTTGACCTCTTCTGCCTCACCCCTGACTCACACACTACCTGTCATGCTGAGTAATCCACCCACATTAAATAAAAGCTCTGTTCACCTCATAATTAGGCCGTATGTCTGCACTTGTTACCCAGACATAGGTCATGGAGGCCTTATGCCTGGACTTCCTATGCAGGCATTGGGTTGTGAGGACCTCACACCTGGACCTGCGACCCAGGCATGAGGTCACAGATGCAATTAACTTTAACATCAAATTCCTTGCTGCTCCTCATATTTCTTATTCTTCCAGGGTCCTTCTTTGACCTAATGAGCTTGTGAACATCATTCTCTCCTCAACTTCCTGTGAAGATTTTAGGCCTCCGCCATGTGTTTTACAGAAGCTACCTTTCCAGCCTCTGTTTCTCATCCTAAAAGTTAATATCACATATTTGAGGATTTTTAAAAGTAAAATGTCATTTCTGATATCAATCGAACTGTTTTAGTTATCTTCCTACGTAACAAACACTTCAAAATTTAGTGCCTGGAAATAGTAGATGTTTCTTCTCATCATTCTGTGGGTTGTTTGGGCTATTCCTCTGCAGATTACACCTGGGATCCCTCATGCAAATGAATTTAGCTGGAGGGTTCATGCAGTCCACTGGCTTTTAATTTTGCCCTTGTCTTAGACCATTCATGCAGTAAAAATAAAGAATGTTCCCTTAGACTAGGTACCTTCAACTAGATTTACAAACAACAAAAATTGTTTCACATAGTTCTGGAGTCTGAGACGTCCAAGATCAACGTGGCAACAGATTCAGTATTTGGTGAAGTTTCTCTCTCTCTCTCTCTGCTTTTAAGATGGCATCTCTTACTCATTGTCATGTGAAATAGATTCATCTACCTCCTCCTCCTCCTCCTCTTCCTCCTCCTTCTCCTTTTGCTATTTGGCATTGGAACTAGGGTGTCCACACTGAGCTGCATTCCCCAGGCTATTTTAAGATAGAATCTCAGTGAATTGCCTAGGCTGGACTCAAATTCACAATTCTTCTGCCTTAGCCTTCTAGAACAGTGGAATTACCAGCAGATGCCACCACACACGACTCTTCTCAAGCCCTTTTTTAGGATACTAATCCCCTCACAAGATTAGAGCCCTCCTGACTGAATCACTACCTAGAGGCTCTACCTCTTGTTACTGTTGCATTGAGGATTAAGTTTCAATGTGAATTTTGAAGGAGACATAAATATTCAAGCTTTAGTAGCCTGAGATAGTCCGTATGTCCTAGTATTCATCCCCTGTGTAGTTCCCATCTCTAGAATGTGGGCCGGCCCAGGAGCCGACAGTCTGCTCCTAACCCATGAAGCACAACACAGGTGGTAGAGTACCACTTTCCCCACTAAATTACAAGAGATTGTGATTTCTATCTTGCTAGCTTCCTGTCTCCATTGCTTCTCTTCCTTGCAGGCTTTAAGGAAGCAAGTTGCCATGTTGGGTAGGCCCAGGCAGCAAAGAAGTGATCCCAGAGTAGTGGAACAGGTCAGCCTTTATTTACGGCAGCAGACTCTGGGTCACTTGGAGCTGGTGTACTTGGTGACAGCCTTGGTGCCTGCTGACACAGTATGCTTGACCAAATCCCCAGGCGGCAGCAGGCACACAGCTGTCTGGACTTCATGAGAAGTCAGCATGGTGTGGCCCGAGTACTGAGCCAGCTGGGCAGACTCACCAGCCAGCCACTCAAACACGTCATTCACAAACGAGTTCCACCATCGTCATCACCAGCCCTGCCTTCATCATCACCACTGTTGCTATCATGCTAACTGGAGTCTTGAGTTTTGGTAGCTCATTGTCAACCACTGACTGACCAGGAGAGCAGCTCTAGGCTTAGAATTCTTTCTCCAAAGAATTGCTTCTCTTATTAGCAAAATCTGGAGCAACAGTCAGTTCTGGACTCAGCAGCCAGCACTCTGCCTGTTCTCCCTGTCCCGTCCCATGGGCCTGTCTTAGATCATACCTCCCAGGTGCCTGCTTTTTCCTTTCAGGACAGGAAAGGGAGGAGGTTGTTGCTCAGTTTGTAGTCCAGCCCTGGCCGGCTTAACCAGAAAATTCTGGCCACACCTTAGAGAATTTTCTAAGCTCTCTTATGTCTTTGTCCTCCAAGTACTTGACATCTGTCTTCTGTCTCCGTGTGGTATAGCTTGCTAGTAACACACTTCATCTGTTGGCCACCCCTGCCTGAGCAATGACACTGGGCTTTCTGGTTCTAAGATGCCCTGGCCTGCAGAGGCTCTGCAGCATAGACACCATAGTTCTGAATGAGCACATTTTTCTTACCAGCTTAGTGGCTTACAGACCTGGCAGGTGGGGGGAGGGAATGTTCTGATCGGCTTCAGGAGTGTGGATGCAGGATCACAGGGCTATGCGCCGCAGCCGTCTTTTGCCCTAGCTTTGCTCTACGAGCCTCTAGCAATCATTTCTTCTGTCTGCTTCCTGCAGACAGGTGAACCGTGCGCAGCCCTCTCGCCCTACAGCTGTGCGGGTCTCTTGGACTGTGAAGAGAGCCTGTGGAGGGAGGCTGTCATCTGTGTCCTTAAGAGAAAAATCTCACACCGCCAATCTCATCTTCCTTCACACTCTCCCCATTTTCCACTCGGCTTTCTTTCACTGAATTGCATTAGACAGAATCATGGGAGAAAAACAGACTGGATCTGTGAACTAGAGACAAGATCGGATACCCCAAAGCAGGAAACCAGCATGGGACAGGAGCTGAAAGAACAGTGTATGAACAGTAACAGGTGCACCCTGACCACCAGAAGGCCTCACTCACAAATTGGTACAGAAAACCACAGACAAGGCACCGTTTGATTCAAGAGTAATTGAAACATTAAAGTAATTTTTTTGCTATATATAGATATATACATATGTGCACATATGGTCTGTTTGCTTGCTTTTCTTTTGAGACAGGGTCTTGCTCTGCAGTCCAGGCTGGTCCTGAATTCATTATAAAGACCAGCTAGTCTTGAATTTATAGCAATCCTCCTGCCTTAGCCTCCAGAGTTCTGGAGTGTTGGGTATGTGCCACCAAGCCCAGTCAATATGTGGTGCTGGAGAGTTGAACCCAAGGCCTTGTGCTTGCTAGCCACGCCCTCTAACCAGTGAGATATACATCTAGCCTTTGTTTCTTTACTTTAAAGAATTGAATGAGGCTGTTGGCAAAGTCTGTAATCCCAGAATTCTAGGAGGTTGAGTCCGAAGAATCACAGTTTGTTTCCAGCCTGGGCAACTTAACAATTTGGCGAGGTTCTGTCTCAAAATTTAAAAAAAAAAAAAAAAGGAGGTGGGATGTATTGCAAAGGTCCTGGGCTTTATACTCCTGAGCTCAAGGGATTGTTCCAAGTCCTTCTCTCATTCATTAATTTTAAAAGGAAGTCTTCTATTAAACTAATAAAACATTAAACAGAATGATATAATTGAAGTAATATAAGCATAATTACTGCTACACTTAATTTTCAAATTCATGAGTTATTGATTTGATTTGTGGAAAGGGTATGAGTCTCTTGACCTGGTTATTTGTAAATGAATAACTCTTCACTCGCAGGCCTTGCCCTACTGGGTCTAGGACACAAACATCATTAACTGTGATCTCCTAAGGGGATATCTGTAGACCATATTGTTTAAAATTGTATCCTGAGTACTCTCCCACCCTTACATAGGGCTTTATATTCTTTTAGCCCAATGACCAGATTAATAGTCACTTAATATATATTTTAAAATAAGGAGATGAAGAAATCTTTGTAAAATATCCCATAATTATGCAGTGAAGGACAGGATTCAAGAGATGAAGTAATGCTGAAGCCACATAGCTCAAGTTCAGACAAGATTATTAATGTCCTGACATGAAGTCTGATCCTCTCGATGCTATGTTGGAAGGATTCCTTAGCCTCTCAGGGTCAGAATCCAGCTTTCCATTCTCTGCAAACCCCGAAGTACCCTCCCATTACCATGGACAATCACGTGTGGCACCAGCTGCCCCTGGGTGGATTGAAGGGAGACAGACTAGAAGTGCTTGACTCTCCCCAGTTTGTCGTTCGTTTGTTTATTTTTGAGCAGGCTGAGGGGCACCTGCTTTGGCTGACAGCTCTTGAGCTCAGGATGATGGACTAGAGCGACTTGCCTCTCGGTGTCTTGCTACCACGTGGTTTCACAGCTGCTCTCTGGGCAGTTCTGACAGGAAGTGTGGTTTGTGTCAGCCACTGTGCCCCTCCCACACTCCCTGTGCTCCAAACGATGAAGAAGCTGTGGCTGAGAACAGGGAAGGATCCACATCGATACTGTCCCCAAGCTCTCTGAACTCCAGTAAGTTGTGGATAACCCTGCTAGCCCTCCTGAAGATTCCTTGGTTTAAGCTCCATCATTTTCCACAGACACTCAATAGCTGACATCTCTGAGTGTTCTGCAGTGACAGCTGTGACTGTCCTGGGTGCCCTGAACCTGCTGCTGTGGAAGATGTTTTCTCTAACTTTTGCATGCTTGAGTTCAAATGAAGAAGCAGAATTGATTTTGGACCAATCAGTAGACTCCAATCAGAAGGCTTGGGTGAGTTTGGACTAATCATAGACATGTTGTAGCTATATAAACATCACTTTTCTCTTACTCCCTCGGTTGGTCTAGAAGGAGTGACCCTCCTATACTGAAGCACAGGTCCTATTTAAATAAAGCCTCCTCCAGTCGTCTTTTAAATCTGCTCACGAATTTTTTCTCGGGTAGTATGGTCTCTGAAAGCCCCATAACTCTATTCATTATTCTTGTCCTAAGGAGAGGACAGGGTATTTGCTTTAAAAGAAAGAGCTGTGAACACCAGGGCTGTTAGACCTGAAGAGCTCCAGAGACTATCAGCTGATGAGAATCAACTATACAGCCCAGCAACCATTAGAGCCACAGTTGGCAGTCTACTGACAGCATCTGGAATTAACTGGTATCAACTTGTGGCATCAGGAGTACTAGCAAAGTCGTATTTGGCTGATTTCATGACTTCTATCTGAATTCATCCAAAGAGCCCTTCACGGATTGGAGACACAAGAAGCGAGATGATGCCCATGTGCTAAGGACAGAGACCAGAGACCAGCGTGTCTGTGTGGTAGGCAGGGGAGGTGGGAGTCCTTTGCTTGGCAGCTTCCTCCAACTGACACCATTTCAGCAAGGCTTTCAAAAGCAATGAATGAACACGATGACTGCTGTGTCCATGGAGACATGCCTGAGGAGGAAGCGGAGTGAGGGAAATACTAAGAGGCCTAGAGAAAACAGCCAGAGGGTAACGGGCGTAGGTGGTGAGACCTGGTGCCTTCTCTAGGCTTGTGTTCCCTGACGTTCGAGCTCGACATGGATGTTGCCACAAGCAGCCACTACTGCACGCTTCTCAGTTCCCTTTTTCCCCCTAAATCTTAGAGTCAACAGGAGCTGTAGGTCAGTGACACCATGGCCTTGCTGTGACTTCCGACCTGGTTCTGGTCTCCCCAAATCTACTGCAGCTGTTCAATTTCAAATAGTATCCCCCTCCCCCCAAAATGCCTCAATTGGAGACCACGTTAGGGCTCTTACTGTCCTCTAAGGAGCGGGGTATGGGGAGCGGCATGGGCTGATTTGAAGATGGGGTGCTGAAGTACAAACCCTGGGCAGGGAGTGTATCTAAGGGTCACCCCGTCTTGCATGGAACAGCCTTTGCATTCCTGTCCAGGCTTCCCAAAGGGAAGATCTGACCGAGAGTTTGTTGAGGAAACATTTGTTGAGTCACTTGTTAAATGTGGGAATAAACATATATCCATTGACATATCTCATGTCAATGTTTTATACCATCTATCTATCATCTATTTTTCTAACTCAGGTAAACCAACTAGTTTAATTATATCCACTCTTAACAATGTACATCCCTCGTGAGCTTTATGTTCTTTAACAGAAAACAAAGTCCTCCACGCTGGGTACCTCTAACGCACTCCCTGCAGCATTAAGGCGGCAGATATGGGTCAGAGGGTAGGAAACTTTACGGTGACTGCCTGTGGTGGGGCTGCCAGGCTGCAGCCCCTGCACATGGCTCACACATGATCTGGCACGATGTGGGGGCAGCTTCACTTTGCGAGCAACTTACTTTGAATGGAGGAGCTGTTCCCAAAGAGGAGAAAGAGGCCAAATAAGACATTTCTGCTCAATGGAAATCAATAACCCTATTTTGAGAGCAACATGAATACTGTATAATGTTTAATATAAAATACTTTATAGTTCACCAAATATTTTCCTGAAATTTCTCATTTGTTCCTGACAACCAACTGTGAGATAGGTAGAAAAGAGATTATTGATCCCAATTTATGGAGGATGACACTGAGTGTTACGAGAGGTTGCATCCAGCAGAAGTGGAACTATTAATAATCTTGAGATGCCCTGATACCAAGCACTTCCCAAGGTTGAACTGAGTCCTGCAGGGAACACGGATGTGACTGAGGCATGCCTCTGCCACAAAGGAGGAGCCTCGAGGAAGACTCAAGTTTGCTAAACAGACATTGATGCAGGCAGGATTCTGCGTATGAAGTCATTTGTGAAGTGGTGGCTTTACTGCCTATGGGGCTCACTGTGCTCTACTCCATGAGAGTCCATCTTGTAGGGAAACACAGTGAAATTGTAGCTCCTTGGATCCTATGTGCACAACGTCACTGTTTCTCAAAAGCTAGGATGGCAAGGTTTAGCCAACAAAAATGCAAAATACTATTTCTGACAAGTAATACTTTTTAGTGCGTGTGTGTTCCCAATATTGCAAGGAACTTACAGTACGAGGATTTATTGTTTACATAACATTTCAATTTAACTAAATATCTTGTATACTACCTGGTAATTTTTAAAGCAGGTTAAAACACTTGAAGAAGTTTGTTTTCGCATTTACTCAGCCGCTCTGCCTAGTGCCCCAAGTTTTGGATTATCCTCACCAGGACTAGGAAGAACAGTCCTCCCCACCCCAACCCCGAGCTCATGGTGCTGGCTTGCTCCCTAGGAAGCCTTCTAGTTTATTGACACTTTGAAGGGATCCTCCCAGTGGAAGACGGAGGGCCTCGGGAAGGAGAGTAATGGTGAGAGTTCAAGCCGAGTTATCTTAAACCATGTGGACCAAGGAGCCCAAATTCACACCAGAGGCACAGCAATGGCTGTCCTTCCTTCTGCGTCATGGCACTTTCATGATCAGGTAGCACGCTATGGCTGGGTTGGGGCACACATCTTTTGTCGCTTCTCAAACTGCTGGATACACTTTTTAAATTCACGAATATCTAGAACTCCCCCTTCCCCAGCCATCTTCATTTGCATATACAACCCAGCAGGGAATATACATTTCACCACGGATTTGTTCACCTAGCATCCCTGCACTCTGAAACATTCTGCCAGCGGCTGGAGGACTGGAGGAACTTGGCGCCTACTCACATAAGGCCCTCTTTCCAGTTGCAGATTTAATTTAGATTAATGTGAAAAAAAACCCTATAGAGTATTTTTCTGCAGGCTTAGTGAATACTGTTTAATTTCAAGGGAGATAAGGGAGAGAGAGAGAGAGAGAGAGAGTGTGTGTGAGTGTGTGTAGGTTTTCTATATAGTTTATGGAAAGGAGAAAGCTGGTGTGCCTGAGCTCCCGGAATGATTTCTGGAATCCTGCAGCCACTGTTCCAATCCTTATTGTGCTTACCAGGATGAAGATTCCCAAGAATATTGGAAGACTGGTCCCTGGAGACTGGGCTGCCACAGGAAGAAAAAATCTTTTCTCTCCGTAAGGCTTGGCAATTCAGGTAAAGCTTCACAACTGCCAGAGCTAGGACTGGGCTGCCAGCTTTCACACTCCTGAGCTTCTCCAGCCTCCTCTGCCTCAGAGGCAAGAAGATTTTCACTCCTCAGAAGCCTCAGCTGTGTTCCCTGCCTGCTGGTTGGAGGTATGTATGACTGGTGTGTCCCCTCCCTTTGCAAGGGATGCCTCTGAATCCCGAGAGTCCCCAGCTTCTAATAATAGGTGGGCAAGGATTCTAGTCTCAAAGTCTCCCTGGGGTTCTGAACACCATCGCCAGCGGCCAAGGCCTTGCTTTTTGGTATTACACCTTTATTTCTGACCTCTTCTCTCCCAAAAGGTGGTGAATTAAAGTGAAGTACATCTTGTACCACCACTGGCGATCCCTCCTCCAATCCTGCAAGACCATTTCCTTTCTGGTCTGTGTGATTCTGAATGAGACAGCTGAGTTTTAACTTTCATCCTATAATCTTTCTCCACTTAGATTCAATTTAGATTAAGAGGAACAAAGACAGGGCCTGTTTGCCCTCTGATCAATCAGTGGTGCCCCAGGTTCAGCTGACGTGTCTGCCCTGCGACTCTTGGCCGTGTAGTCTAAAAGGGACAAAGAGATAGTACCCCAGAATGGATGAGTGGGAGGCTCTCAGAAAGAATCCTTGTAAAGCTAATTTTTTTCCCTAGTCCCTATATTAGCCACCTGTCCCTCACCGGGACATAACACTTTGCACTTACTTTCATTCACAGTTTTGGAGGATTCGATGTCCAGGTGGCTGACTCTCAGGAAGGCAGAAGAGACGTGGCTGAGGAGCTTCCAGCAGAGGACAGGTGACATGGGGCAGAGAGGGAGGAGGCCAGAACCAAGAATCCGGGGTCCCTTCATCACTCCAAATGTGAAACTTTCGGGGGACATTTTATATATAAATTATAACAGTCCCCGCCTGTAGCCTAGTTGCCAGTCTGTCACCCACAATTTGCTGGTCATTTGCAATGGGCTTGAGGTGCTTTCAGGCTGTGAGTTCCAGGTCCTTCCTCGAACTTTCTGAACGTAGCAGCTGCTGATACCCCCTGCATACCTCTACAGTATGCAAATCCGTGCAGCAAAGTCCTTCTTGGTAAGGATGTCCCACTTCCCTTAACACATCTTGACACTATACTGCTTCTTATGACCACCTAGAACCCACCTCTTTTTAGCTCATCCTCAGACCCTCACCTGTGTAGTCACCTGGGATTTTTTTCTTCAGCAGCCATAATGGAGCACTGACAGCACTGCAAGCTGAAGGCACAGGTGTGCGAGTCTTCCAGATCCACACTTAGAAGATGTGTAATCTCACACAAGCCACTTGACTCTCTGGGCCTTCATTTCTCAACCATCAAGTAAGAACCCTGAAGATGTGACCTCAGGTGTCCCAGCTGTTTTTTCCCTGCTCTTTGAACTGCCAGAAATATGGGCCAAGTCACTTTTGAACATCCTCCTCTCCCACTGCAAGAGTTTAGCATGAGACCCTCCATCTAATATTCTGGCGTTGAGCAATGCACAAGTTAGCTGCTACCCTCTAGCCAGGCTGTGCCTACCCCCAGCCCAATAGAGGGAGTCCTTGAGCATGGGATGACCCTACTCAACTGATTCTGAGGACTCTGATTCTCAGAAGAATGTAATAGAAGTAAATTCAACTTTGATAGACCTCAAAACAGATATTTACATCCAGTTTCTAACTTCCATAGAGGGTTCTCTCTCTGTCCCAGTTTGCAGGCTGGTGCACAGAAGCCCATCCCCAGTATGGCGTGGGGGAAATGAAATTGCTCCCATTCCTGGGGCTCTGAGGCCCCCACATTGCTCATAGTCAAGGCTTCAGCCCTTCTAAGACTTGAGACTCACGATAGATTAATGGTCATGGCTGGTCCAAAGGGAATGAAATTATTAATAATCTATTCCTGATAGAACAAGGCTTGGCTTTCTCTCTTCCAGCCCTTTACTGGCTGTGGAAGGCTGGGAAGGGCCCCATTAATCACACTGCTCTGATGTTCTTGCCCGTTCAATAGTCACAGGAACAAATATATTGCTCAGAAAACACGTGAGGGATTGTTACAACACAGACACTATGAAGGCATTATTTTCATTGTCAGGCTGCTTGATGGTTTCATAATTTTAATGAAAGAATTGGGTTTCAGACTCCAAGGAGCGATTAATAAAGGAGTCCACAGGCACACGGTGACGGCTAAAGTGGTTTCACGAAGAACAGGCTGAGTGCTCGGTGGGTCTGTGCGCTGCAGCCCTCCCTTACTAGATGCCTATGGAGAAACGTGTGCCTATCACTCAGGGTAAACCCTCCTCCCACCTGCCCTCACAGTAACCCACCTGAGGTCAAACGAGGAAATAGGTTACCTCTAAAAAGAGAGAAAAATATCAGGTAAGATTTTTTTCTTTTTCATCACAACTTTTATTGTTTATTTTTGTGGATTTCTTGATCAGTTTGATTTTTTCCCCACATTTTATTGATACGTATACGTGCAAAATTCAAGGTTTACAATGGAGTTGAGCATTTTGTGCACCTACCTATCTTGTCAAGGTGACAAGGGCTTTCCCACTCTCCTTTTGTCCCTCCCTCCTCCCCCACTCCCCTCTTTCACTTTGTCAGGTAAGTTTTTTAATCACTTGCGTTACTCAATACTCCCTTGGATGTCTATGATATAAACTCTGATTTAAAAAAAAAAAGTGAGGTTAAGACAGTGGATTGGCTTTAAGAGCTAAAATGAAAACAAGAAGGAAGGTGGCCCTCCATAATAGCTGAATCCGGGAACTCAAATGATGTCCTCAAGATACACACCCTTTTCTCTGAACCCACTGCTCAGTGCTCTACTTCCTTCCAGCTGTAGCCAGCAATCTCAGCGGCTTCCAGGAAGCGTCCTCGCATGGGTGCTCTCTATGCCTTACCGGCCTTCATTTTTCATGTTCAGTCTTAACCTACCTCTTTGTTTATTGTCTGTCTTCCTCTGGTGAGAGCAGGGACTTTGTTGCGTTGATTTATATCCAAAGCCTTCAACAGTGTACAGTGTCTGAGGAGAAGGCTTGCAATATTTATCAACTGAGCAAGCCTTCTGAGTATGTTTACTGTATTCATCTTCTAGATGGGGAGGCTGGAGTACACAGAGCAGTAGAGTCTCTGAGCTCGCTCAGCTCACGAGTGAGTGAGCTGAGGTTGGAACCCAGATCATTTGACTAGGCCTTTTGATTATGACCACTATGTGGAAGAGGTGTGGTGTGAATTGACTTCATAAGGCGGTGAGTGGGTCTAGGAGGCCCAAGAACAAACAGAAGGAGAGGGAGGGAGGAGAGGAGAAAGAGGGAGAGAGAGGGGACAGACAGAAGCTACAGAGAGATTGTTACCAGTCAGTACCTCTGACCCTCTGACCTCTGGAGAGGGAGGGTGGTATTCCTGACCCCCTTTCACTACAGCACTGGGGCATTAGAAATTGAGAAAGCTAGAGAGGGAACTTATTAAAAGACCACCTAAATCCATTACCACAGTCTAATTATTGAATATTTTTACTTTCCATGAGTTATTTTACATTTATCATATTAAGAGATTGCAGGACGGTACTGGCTTTTAACCCCTCTTCCCATTCTGCAGAATGACTCTGGAGATTAGTCATGGACAGGATGACGTTTCTCAGATTGTTAAACCCCATCCAACTGCATGTACCTCTCCCCAGTGTGCAGATTTAAGGGAAATGCTCAAATGGCAGTCCGAGGCTGAATCCCAACACTGCAATCCATTGACACAGTGTCTTCAGATAAGCCAGTTAAGCTTTCTCTGCCTCGGGTTCTTCCTCTACAGGGTTTTTAAGAAACAAATGAGGTAACACGGACATCCTTAGCAAGTACCTAGGGTTAAGAACCCACCAGTGATCACCTGCGTGCTCCTCTCGTGAGTGGGCCCATCGAGCTTGCTGTGACTAAACAAGGGAAGAAATCCAGTTGGGGACATTTTAGGTAACAAGGCCCTCTGTTAGCCCTGCTGCTCAGGATGCAGCCTTTGGCTGCAGAGGTGACAGGATGTATCTTCAAAGTTCATTAGCTCTTGCTCCCTGCTATAATATATTCACAAATAGTCGATGTCATTATGTAGCCATTAGATGCACATAAAGCTGGCTGCTACAAAGCCCATTAGTTAATTATAAGGTAAATCACAAACACACCAACAGGAGAATTTGTTTGATCTATTCTAGTTGCTTAGATATTCTTGAGTGGGATGTAAGCACTAAGAGATGACAGTAAACGCAGCTTCAAGCCAAGGCCCCTGATGGTCATCGTTTATCTGAAGTTTCAAGGGAGGATCCTTCCTTGACAACCCCAGTTCCCAGTAGCCCCAGGCATTTTTTGTCTTGAGGTATCAAAACTCCAATCTCTGCTTCCATCTTCCCATGCATCTCTCTATATCTTCAGATGGCCGTGTGTACAAGGACACCAGTTGTTATTGATTTAAGATCCCACCCTACACCAGCCTGACAGAATAGTAACAAATTACACCTGTAGCAGGATTCAAACCCTATTTCCAACCTGAGACTCCATTCTGAGATACTGAGTTAGGACTTCACATCTTTCTGGAAGAAAAACAGATAAGCCCTTAACCCTTAAGGGTGCCATATTTGCACAGTATAACATTATTTCATTTCTTTTTGGAGCAAAAGAAATGCTTTTGTAAGTATCCAAAATTCTGGTTCCCAGAATATGAGCAAGAACTCTTTTTTTTCCCCCCTCCAATTTCTCTCCTGGATTTTGTCTTCATTAGCAACATAGAGGGACTAATTAAGACCCGGATCTTCAAGGCACTTTTTGCCCTATTTACTCAATGCCAGGATGCTGTAGATCAGGGTGATGTTGGAGTCTGTTGGGCATTCCTCTCTACCTGTGACATCACCATGAAAACTGAGCCTTCTCCTTGGGTCCTTGGTTAATCCCCACTTTCTCAGCCCCAAGGAGGAGCCTGTGCCAGCTTCTACATTACTTCAGGAGGACCCTAAGTGGAAAGATTACAGTGGGACCCTGCACCCCTAATTGAGCCTATTCCACCTGTTTTCCGATTGGCTGGACACTGACAGGCTGGGCTCAAAAAGCAGGCTCTTTGAGAGTGATATCTGACTAGAGGATAGATGACCTGGCAGACTACCAAACCAAGTGTTTTCTTAGAATCTACAGATCAAATTCCAAGCATAACATTTTCCAGAAGGGTGCCTCTTGAATTAAAATATCTGCCTTATTTTTTCTCTTTTTAAATACATACCAGCTGTCTTTGGAGTGATACTGTAGAACAGAACAAGGGGAGTTTCGCTGCAGTCTCACAGTGGTTCCGGCGCCGGCTTTGAGAGGAGCCAGCGGAGCTACAGATAGTAAGTTCATGCATCCCCTGTGCCTTGAATTTCGTTGCGATCTCACAGTGGTTCCAGTTCCAGCGCCGGTATTGGGAGGAGCCAGCAGAGCTACAGACAGTGAGTGTGCAAGTCCTGCGTACTGCTAATTTTGCTGCAGTCTTGCAGCGGTTCCAGTGCTGGCTTTAGGAGCCAGCGGAGATACAGACAGTGAGTTTGCGTGTCCTGCATGCCACGAATTTCACTGCCGTCTCTCAGTGGTTCCTGTTCCGGCGCCAGCTTTGGGAGAAGCCAGCAGAGCTAGAGTGAGGATGCGCGTCCCACGTGCTGCGAATTTTGCTGCCATCTCGCAGTGGTTCAGATTCCAGTGCCGGCTTTGGGAGGAGCCAGCGGAGCTATGGACGGTGAGTTTGTGCGTCCCACACACCGCGAATTTCTCTGTGGACTTGCAGCGGTTCCAGGGCCAGCGCAGGGAGGAGCCAGCAGTGCTACAGAGATTCCTGCGTGCCGTGAATTTTGCTGTGGACTTCACAGTGGTTCTGGGACTGGTGTAGGGAGGAGCCAGCAGAGCTACAAAGAGGTCACACGTCCCACGCACTGTGAACTTCACAGCAGTTCCCCGCCATTGCAGGGAGGAGCCTAAGAAAGTAAGGACAGTGAGAGTGTACATTCTGCACTCTGCGATCTCTGCTATGGATCTGGGGCCGGTGTACGGAGTAGCGCAGGTGTGGTGTGTTAGGGTCCAAGGCTACCGCGCGCCATGGTCACTGCGGTGGGTCCAGGGTGGCTCAGGATGGACTCAAGCGGGAGTGGGCCGGGGAACTCGAGTTCATATCCCCACCGCCCCTCTCCACAGTGGTCAGCACAGAGGCTGTGTTCTCCCATCACCGGACAGAGCCATACTGGGGAGAACCCAATTGGGGAATCCAGGGACGGACAACCAGAGTAAACCAAAGACAACAGAACCACAAGGAAACATGGAAATAAATCTCCTTCAAGAAATCAGGACGTACCAGGAGAGCCTCCCAGGAATCCTGAAAATGTACAAGCTAAAGATGAGTATGACACAAATGATGGTAAATTCTGGGCCAGAAATGCATCCAGTTAAAGCTGGAGTTAAAGCAGGAAATGATGCAGGAAATGAAAATCAGAGATCCAAAGCTATGCCAAGACCTAGCTAAACTAAGAGCAAGCTATGAGAAGCAAGTAGAGGAGATCAAAGAAACAGACCAGAAGATAACGAAGGCAATACAAGAAATGAGAGAGGCTTGGAGTTGGACAGGTACAGCACGTGGCTGCTTCCCTGGACTTGGAGCCCCACAGAGAGGGCAGAAATCACCGCAGCCAGTGGAATTTGCTTAAGAGCGCAGGTGAGGCACGCAGCTGATCTGCACACCTAGAGTCTCACGGGAGAGGCAGGGCTTGCCGGTGGCTGCAGGAACCTGCTTGGATCTGGACAGGTATGGCGCACATCCGTTTCCTGGGACTTGGAGCCCCGCAGAGGGGGCAGGAAGTGCCAGGGCGGGTGGACTTTGCTTAAGAGTGCAGGTGAGGCTCACAGCTGATTTGCTCACCTACAAGTCTCGTGGGAGAGGCGGGGCTTGCCGGTAGCTGCAGGAAGCTGCTTGGTTCTGGACAGGTACCGCGTGTGGCCACTTCCCTGGAGTTGGAGCCCTGCAGAGGGGGAAGGAGAGGCCACAGCTGGTGGAATTTGCTTAAGAGCACAGGTGAGGTGCACAGCTCATCCGTGCACCTAGAGTCTCACGGGAGAGGCGGGCCATGCCAGCGGCTGCAGGAAGCTGCTTGGATCTGGACAGGTACGGCCCGTGCCCGCTTCCCAGGACTTGGAGCCCTGCAGAGAGTGCCAGAAGTGCTGCCACCAGTGGAGTTTGCTTAAGAGCGCAGGTGAGGCACACTGCTGATCTGTGCACCTAGAAGTCTTCCGGGAGAGGCGGGGCTTGCGGAAGCTTCTTGGAGTTGGACAGGTACGGCCCGTGCCCGCTTCCTGGGACTTGGAGCCCTGTAGAGGAGGCAGGAGGCACTGCCGCTAGTGGAATTTGCTTAAGAGTGCAGGTGAGGCGTGCAGCGGATCCACGCACCTAGAAGTCTCGCGGGAGAAGTGGAGCTTGTAGCAGCTGCAGGAAGCTGCTTGAATCTGGACAGGTATGGCGCACGGCTGTTTACTGGGACTTGGCGCCCCACAGAGGGGGCAGGAAGCGCCACGGCCAGTGGAATTTGCTTAAGAGCACAGGCACAGGTGAGGCTTGCAGCTGACCCGCACACCTAGAAGTCTTGCGGGAGAGGCGGGGCTTGCCGGCAGCTGCAGGAACTTGCTTGGATCTGGACAGGTATGGCCCCTGCCTGCTTCCCAGGACTTAGAGCCCTGCAGAGGGTTCAGGAAGCGTGGCCGCCAGTGGCATTTGCTTAAAAGTGCAGGTGATGCGTGCACCTGATCCACGCACTTAGAAGTGTCGTGGGACAGGGGGGCTTGCTGGCGGCTTCAGGAAGCTGCTTGGATCTGGACAGGTACCGCGTGCATGCCTGCCCACTTCCCGGGAGTTGGAGCCCCGCAGAGGGGACAGGAGGTGCTGCGGCTGGTGGACTTTCCTTAAGAGTGCAGGTGAGGCGCTCAGTTGATATACGCTCCAAGAAGTCTTGTGGGAGAGGCGGGGCTTGTGGCAGCTGCAAGAAGCTGCTTGGATCTGAACTGGTACGGCACGTGTCTGCTTCACTGGACTTGGAGCCCTGCAGAGGGTGCAGGAAGTGCCATGGCTGGTGGAACTTAAGAGCGCAGGTGAGGCGCGCAGCTCATCAGCACACCTAGAAGTCTCACGGGAGAGGCAGAGCTTGCTGGTGGCTGCAGGAAGCTGCTTGAATCTGGACAGGTATGGCACGTGGCCGCTTCCTGACTTGGAGCTGCGCAGAGGGGGCAGGAAGCGCCGCCACCAGTGGAATTTGCTTAAGAGCGCAGGTGAGGCGTGCAGCTGGTCTGCGCACCTACAAGTCTCGCGGGAGAGGTGGGGCTTGCCGGTTGCTGTAGAAAGCTGCTTGGATCTGGACAGGTACTGCCCGTGCCCGCTTCCCGGGACTTGGAGCCTGCAGAGGGGGTAGGAAGCGCTGTGGCCAGTAGAATTTGCTTAAGAGCGCAGGTGAGGAGTAGAGCTGATCCACGCACCTAGAAGTTTCACGGGAGAGGCAGGGCTTGGCAGCAGCTGCATGAAGCTGCTTGGAGTTGGACAGGTGTGGCGTGAGACAGCTACCTGGGACTTGGAGCCCTGCAGAGGGGATAGGAGGTGCTGCGGCCAGTGGACTTTCCTTAAGAGTGCAGGTGAGGCGCTCAGCTGATCCATGCACTTCAAAGTCTCACAGGAGAGGTGGGGCTTGTGGCAGCTGCAGGAAGCTCTTGGAGTTGCACAGGTATGGCGCGCAGCAGCTACCTGCGACTTGGAGCCCTGCAGAGGGGGAAGGAGACGCCGCAGCTGGTGGACTTTGCTTTAGAGCGCAGGTGAGGCGCGCAGCTGATCCATGCACCTATAAGTCTCGCGGGAGAGGCGGGCATGCCGGCAGCTGCAGGAAGCTGCTTGGATCTGGACAGGTACTGCGCACAGCTGCTTCCTGGGTCTTGGAGCCCCACAGAGGTGGCAGCGATTGCCGTTGGCCAGAGGAAACTGGTTAAGAGCCACCATTGGGGCTCGCAGCTGCTCCTTGTGCCTTGGAGCCCAGTGGAAGAGACGGGGAGTGCTGGAAGCCAGAAGGAGCTGCACAGGAGCAGACCAGAAGGGTGCACAGGTGTCCTGAGCACCAGGAGATCTTGAGGCAGTTCTGGGTCCTGGATAAAGAAGGACAGAGCTGCGTGGGAGTAGAACAGCAGGAGTTGAGTTCGTATCTCCACTGCCCCTTGCCGCGGGGGTCAAGACAGAGGCTGGGCTCTCCCAGCACCTGACAGAGCCCTCCTGGGGAGCACCACATAGAGGAAGCAAGTGATAGATAACCAGAGACAGCAAAACCATGAGGAAACGTGGAAATAAATCTCCTTCAAAAAACACGGACACTCCAGAGGAGCATACCAGGAATCCCGAAAATACAGAAGCTGAAAGCGAAAATGGCACAAATGAAGGTAAATTCTGGGCCCAGAAATACGAGTTAAAGCAGGAATTAATGCAGGAACTAAAGAAGGAACTAAAATAGGAAACAAAGCAGGAAATGATACAGGACATGAGAACCTTAGAACAAGAGCTGCGCCAAGACCTAGCTAAGCTAAAAGCAAGCTATGAGAGGCAAGTAGAGGAGATCAAAGAAGAAATGAACTGGAGCAGGAGAGTGAAGGCAACACAAGAAGTGGGAGAAGAACACAACAGAGACATGAGAAAAATAAATGCAGAATTACAGGATGCAAAACACACACAGGTCACAATAAGCAATGATATTGAACAATTTCAAAATAGACTATCAGATTTAGAAGACAAAATGGCAGAGCAGGAATGGAAAGACCATAAAGAATGCAAAGCAAAAAAAGAAGAAGCTGTATCATTACAGCGTCTGATGATTCAAAGAGAAACAATCTGAGAATTATGGGTGTCCAAGAGAAGACTGAAGATGAAACAAAAGGATTAAAGGTCATATTTAAGGAAATTATGGAAGAAAATTTCCCATACTTAAGTAGAGAAATGAGCATTGATCTTCTGCAGGCATATAGAACACCAAACAATGTGGATCAGAAAAGAACTTCATCATGACACAGCATAATTATAAAGTACTAGAAGTCCAACACAAAGAGAGAATACTGAAAGCGGTAAGAGAAAAGCAGAAGGTGACCTACACTGATAAGCCCAGCAGGATAACTTCAGACTTCTCAACCCAGACTCTAAAAGCCAGGAGATCATGGAGCAATATCATTCAAACACTAAAAGAACACAAATTCCAACCAAGACTACTATATCCAGCAAAACTATCTTTTAAACTAGAGGGAGAAATTAAAATTCTACATGATATAGAAAGCTTAAAGAAATTTGCAGCCACTAAGCCCATCACTGCAGAGAATTTTCAAAGGAGACTTACATTGTGAAAGAGAAACCAACAACACAAGAGTCCCCAGAGAAAAAAAGACAAAAGCTGGAGGAGAATGAGCTGAGAAAAAAGCCAGTGAACAACATGGAAAAACTGCAACTATGGCAGGACACACCAAACATACCTCAATAATTACTCTGAATGTGAACGGCCTCAACTCACCCATCAAAAGACACGGACTGGCTGACTGGATCAAAAAACAGAAACCCACATATGCTGCCTACAAGAGACACACTTCACCCACAAGGAAACTCATAGACTGAAAATAAAAGGTTGGAATTCAATATTTCATGCAACAGGTCCCAAAAAAACAAGCAGGGGTAGCTATATTAATCTCAGACTCATCAGACTTCAAAAGAAAACAGGTTAAGAGAGACAAAGATGGACACTGCATACGGGTGAAAGGAACATTAGAACAGGAAGAAATCACAATTATCAATATATATGCCCCCAATCCTAGAGCACCCAATTATGTAAACCAAAAACTACTAGATCTGAAAGGACACATAGGCCCCAACACAATTATAGTAGGGGCCTTTAATACCCCACCGTCACAAATAGATAGATCAACCAGACAAAAAACCAACAAAGATATACAACTGTTGAAAGACACTATAGAAAACTTGGACATGATAGACCTTTACAGAGTTTTCCATCCAACATCAATTGACTATACGTTCTTCTCAGCAGCACACGGAACAATTTCTAAAATAGATCACATCCATCACGTCCTAGGACATAAGTCATCCTTAAACAAATACAAAGGGATAGAAATAATACCCTGCGTAAATAATACCCTGCGTACACTCACACCATAATGGAATTAGACTGGAACTCAACATCAATAGAAACAGAAGAAAATACACAAACACATGGAGACTTAACAACTTACTACTAACCAAACGATGGGTTACAGAAGAAATCAGAGAAGAAATCAAACACTTCATAGAGTTAAATGATGATGGAAGTACAATGAAAGCAGTCCTGAGAGGAAAATTCATAGCCATAAATGCACACATCAAAAGAACAGTACAATTACAAATAAATTCGCTAATGATGCACCTTATGGCACTAGAGAATCAAGAACAACTTAAGCCAAAAGGCAGTAGAAGAGAAGAAATTATAAAGATCAGATCTGAAATAAATGAAATTAAAAAGACAATAAAAAAGATTAGTAAGTCAAAAAGCTGGTTCTTTGAAAGAATTAACAAAATCGACAAACCTCTTGCCAACCTCATCAAGAAAAGGAAAGAAAAGGCACAGATTAGCACAATCAGAAATGAAAAGGGTGAAATTTCAACAGACTCTGCAGAAATCCAGGATATTATGAGAAATTACTTTGAACACCTATACTCTAACAAATTTGAGAACTGGGAAGAAATGGACAACTTCCTAGATACATATAAAATACCAAAATTAAATGAGGAAGATATACAAAACTTGAACAACCCCATCACACACTCAGAAATTGAAGCATAAATAAAAGCTCTATCTACAAATGAAAGTCCAGGCCCAGATGGATTCACAGCAGAATTTTTTCAGTACTTTAGGGAAGAACTTATTCCAATCCTCCTCAATCCTCCTCAAACTATTTCATAAAGTAGAAAGTGAAGGAATGCTACCAAACTCATTTCTTGAGGCTAGCATAACACTGTTCCCAAAGACCTAACCAGGAAGGAAAATTATAGACCAATATCCTTAATGAATATAGATGCAAAAATTCTCAGTAAGATCCTGGCAAACAGAATCCAACAAGTAATCAGAAAGATCATACACCACGATCAAGTGGGCTTCATCCCTGAGATGCAAGGCTGGTTCAACATATGTAAATCAATTAATGTGATACACCATATCAACAAAAGTGAAAACAAAAACCACATGATCATCTCTATTGATGCAGAGAAAACCTTTGACAAAATCCAGCACCCCTTCATGATAAAAACACTGAGAAAAGTAGGTATAGAAGGGCCCTCCCTAAAACTCATGGAAGCCATATATGCTAAGCCTACTGCAAGTATCATAGTAAATGGAGAAAAGTTGAAATCGTTCGCTCTCAAATCAGGAACAAGACAAGGCTGCCCACTCTCACCACTCTTATTCAACATAGTCCTTGAAACACTGGCCACAGCAATCAGACAAGAAAATGAAATAAAGGGAATCTGCATTGGAAAGGAGGAGGTCAAACTCTCCTTATTTGCAGATGATATGATTATCTACATCAAAGACCCTAAAAAATCCACTACAAAACTCCTAGAAACAATAAAAAAATTCAGCCAAGTCTCAGGCTACAAAATTAACACTAAAAAATCAATAGCTTTTCTTTACACTAACAATGAACTTATTAAGAACTCAAAAAACAATTCCATTCTCAATAGCTCAGCAAAAAATTAAATACCTAGGAGTATACCTAACCAAGGATGTGAAGGACCTATATAAAAAAACCTACATTACATTGAAGAAAGAAGTTTTAGGAGACACTAGAAAATGGAAAAGCATCCCCTGCTCTTGGATAGGCCAAATAAATATAGTCAAAATGACTGTACTACCGAAACTGTTATATAGATTTAATGCAATCCCTATCAAAATACCTACAAGTTTCTTCAAAGAACTTGAAACAACAATTCTTAAATTCATATGGAACCAAAAGAGACCACGAATAGCCAAAGCAATCCTGAGCAATAAGACCAAGGCAGGAGGCATTACAGTTCCAGACATCAGGCTATACTATAAAGCCAGAGTTGTAAAAACAATTTGGTTCTGGCATAAAAATAGACAGACCGACCAGTGGAACAGAGTTGAAGACGCAGAGACAAACCCAAACACCCTTAATTACTTAATCTTCGACAAAGCGGCCAAAGGCATACAATGGAAAAAGGACAGCCTGTTCAACAAATGGTGCTGGGAAACCTGGACGTCCATATGCAGAAGAATGAATCTAGCCACACACCTGTCACCACCATGCACCAAAATCAAATCAAAGTGGATCAAAGACTTAAACATTAAAAATGAAACACTAAATCTTCTAGAAGACAAATTAGGCAAATTTCTACAAGACATAGGTGTAGGCAAAGACTTCCTTGACAAGACACCCAGAGCAAAAGAAATTATCCCCATTATTAACAAATGGGATCTTGTCAAATTAAAAAGCTTCTGCACAGCAAAAGAAACTATCAACATTGTAAAAAGAGATCCAACAGACTGGGAAAAAATATTCACCACCAACTCAGATAACTAGAATATACAGGGAGCTGAAGAAAAGTAAGCCTACCAAAATAAAGGATCCTATTGAAAAGTGGGCACATGAAATGAAGAAGCAGTTCACACATGAAGAAGTACAAAAGGCCAATAGATACATGAAAAGATGTTCAACATCTCTAGCCATAGGAGAGATGCAAATCAAAACAATGCTAAGATACCACCTCACCCCAGAGAGCATGGCCTACATCAACAAGTTAAATAGTGATCAGTGCTGGCGTGGCTGCAGGGAGAAAGGAACCCTGCTGCACTGCTGGTCGGAATGTAAATTTGTACAACCACTCTGGAAAGCAGTATGGAGAGCTCTCAAAAGACTGGAAATAAATTTCCCCTTCGATCCAGCAACACCCCTTCTGGGAATATATCCAAAGGAGGCCAAAACAACACACAACGGAGATATATGTATACCCATGTTCATAGCAGCACAACTAACAATAGCAAAAATATGGAAGGCACCAAAATACCCATCAACAGACCAGTGGATACACAAAATGTGACATTTATACACAATGGAATACTATGCATCAATGAAGTCCAATAGTGTGGAGGCTTTTGCAGGTAAATGCAAGAAACTTGAGAACATCATGCTTAGTGAAGTGAGTCAGAAGCAGATGGTGAAACATCGAATGGTCTCTGATATGAGAGACCCAGATCACAACTATTATGGAACTTAAGACAAAGGACAAAGTGAAAGAGGGGAGTAGGGTGGAGAGAAGGGAGGGAGGGGAAGGTGGGGGGTGGGACAGAAAGAGAGTGGGAAGGCCCTTGTGTCCTTGGCAGGATGCATATGTGCAAAAAATGCTCAACTCCATTGTAAACCTAAATTTTGCCTGTATACATATCAATAAAATGGGAAAAAAAGAGCAGAACAAGGACATTCCTACTTGGAGAAATTAGGTGCAAACTGTTTTGCATTTTCTCATTGACTTCCATTATCAAACCTGAGACTGTGTCTTCCGGCCACCTGTCAAGCCTTCATTTCTCTTCCATCCTTTAGGTGGCTGCCCTTCATGGCCCCCATTATTTTGGCTGTCTACTTTCCTGAGACAGCTTTGGAACAGGCCCTTCTCTCTTTTGCTAATTCTTTCCTGTGTTCCTCCACTTTGATGCTCCCATACAGCTTTTCTCCATCACCCCATTAACTTGAATCTAGTTAGTGTCCCCATAATCTCTTACCTTTATATTGATAACGTTACTGCATCCTTCCCAGTAGATCTTCATAGCTCTGGGGCAAATGTTTTCATCATTGCACCTTGGGTGTACCTTGGGAGACTAATGGTTTTCTTTGCTTGGACTATTCCATCTGTTGTTTTCAACTGCTTGCATTCTCTTTGAAGCTTACGTCCTTCAGAAAGTCTTCCGTGATCACTCCAACGACAAGGGAATGTCCTTACTTAGTGAATTCCAGCTTCCCCATCAGAAGGCTGAACCAAACATGGCCACACCAATGACAGGCAAAACAGACTTAGCCATGGGTCATTTCCATCTCGGAAGGGGCTCAATGCTTCTCCCCATTCCTTCTCCCAAGGGGGGAATCTGCAAAGACAGAAGAGGACTTTCTGAGGCGACGAGGAAATAAGACGATCCCACTGGTAGTTTCTCAAGACAGTTAGGTACATTGCATCCTGGGTTTCTTCCTAAAAAGGACACACCTTTGGGAATGGAAATGCAACTTTGCCCTTGCAAAATTATACTCCGAACTGGGTGATCTCTTTTTCAGTATTGAAAATGTCAACAAGTGCCTTTTCTTTCCTTAGATCATTTCACTTGTATATACTTATTATTCACAATAGTTATATTCAACTTGAAGAAGTGGTGCACATAAGTGGTCACATTTTAATTATTTTTGCTTTCTTTACCCATCCCCATCCTCCTTTGCCCACGCCCTGTTCTTATTTTCATAAAGTTTGGCTTCCTTATCGCCCATCATCTCTTTCTTATTTTTCTCCTCCAGTTACTTATATTTTGGGTTTCTCATATAAGAGTAACCAGACAATATTTAACCTTCTGTGTCTGACTTATTTCAACACATTCCTGATACAGAATTTGTTAGAAAAACAAATCATCAGGCTGGGGATGTAGCTGAGTGGCGGAGCGCTTACCTACCACATGTGAGGTGCTGAGTGTGTTCCTTAGCAACACACACACACACACACACACACGCACACAAAGCAAATTTCGAGGAGGCTTTCACTCAAAAATCTCTGGGGATGGAGCCTAGAAACCTGTTGTTGACAAGCTTTTCAGGTGATTTTTAGAGCATGGTAAACTTTGAGATAAACTAACCTGGAAAATTACATAAAGATTAAAAATGTTATCAAGGGAGCAGGCGTCCATAATCAAACCACAGTGGCTCAGTGCTGCTGCTTCTTCCCTCACTAACCCAGACCCTTAGCTCTAACCGATGCACAGCCACCCTGTCTCTGCTCGCTCTAAAATTTTGTATTTTTCCCGACTCCCTAAGCCTGGCTTTCCTGGAGTCTGGTAGCCTTGTCCTATAGAGGAGTAGGGTTAGTGATTAAGGAAAGAGTCTGATTTTAGCACTGTTGTCAAGAGTGTATCTGAGGGAGTCCCCTCAGGGAACCTCCCATGTCACTGTGGCAGCCCTGCAGATGTGCCATTTGTGCCAGAGTTCCCCAAGAGCTGCTCCCAGCCGCTGTCTGTGCCATGCACGAATATTAGTCCCAGTTCTAGGAGACAGAGCAGGAACCCTGATGGCTGAGTCTGGCTGGAACGATGGCCCTGCTGGCCATTCTCCAGATGTTTCTACCAGATCTCCCCCTTCCTCCCCCCTCTCTTCTGTTTGAAGTCAGCTTTGCATCACCTTCTGCTGATTCTTTCAGATTTTTCTACTCTCTCCCAAGTATTTTCCCTTCGCATAATAAACTCTTTCATGCATGAGCCCATTTTGGCATCTACTTTTCTAAGAACACTGTCTCCCACAACCTCAGATTAGGAAACACAATAAAACATTTATGGGATATAGTAAGGACATGGTGTGTGTGAGCTTGTGGCTAGATGAACATCTGGAAAGAACATGCTATCATAAGTTGTGGCTGACCAGGAAACTTTGTTATGAAAAACAACTTCTGGTGTTGTTGCCTGCAGTATGTTTCTGGCGGGAAGAGCCATGTTTCTCACGAAAATCACTGTCAAGGCTTTTATAGAATGTTGCTTCAGGTAGAGGGTGGAGTAATTATTTTCTTATGACTGTATGTAGATATAATTGTATCCTCACTACTCAGGAGTTTATGTTCAGAAAATAATTACTATTGGTTTAACTTCACTGACAATCTTTTAATTCTACTATCAACACTGTTTGCATTTAAGCTCAGCTTCCTCCTTGCCAATCTGATACGTCTGTTACAATAAGCATTTCAACTCAATTATCGTCTCAGTAACAATCAAATTATCTTTAATATGATGTGATTACTTTTTTATTAGGCTAAACTGGGTATCCTGAGCTGTGAATGTCTAGCGTAGCTTTGAGAAGTGATTAAAACAAGCCCACAGGCCTTTCAAAGATACATGTATCTAGTCCAAAAGTCAGTTAAAACCCAGATCATCCACTCAGGGCCTAAAAACATACCATTTATGCCAAATTTACTTTCTGCAGAAAGCCTTCTCTAAGGGTAAGCTGCCCTCCTTTCTCGCACCCTAGCCTGCAGCCTCACGGTTGTCATGTGTGGGACTTATGTCCCTCTGTCTCTGCTGCTTGGCTTGTGATTCCCACCAACCAACCCTCTATGGACACATTGGTGGACACCATGAAGCTTGGCACCAGGATTAGTGTTCACCGAGTCCCTCCTATAAGGTGATGCTATGTGTTGGATAGTGTATCCCGTTCCCTGCTAAATTCATATGCTGAAGTTCTCACCCTCTAGTAACTCTCAGGATGTTAGCTTACCTAGAAATAGTGCTAAATATTAAGCTACAGGGGCTAAGTTAGAAGTTATAAGGATGGACCCTAGTCTAGTAAGACTAGGATCCTAATAAGACAGAAAAATTTAGACACAGATGAACAGAGACAAAAGATGGGAAGACACAGACAAAAGATGGTCGCCTCTGTGCCAAGAAGAGACCTGGAACAGATCCTTTTCTCCTGGTCCTCAGGAGGAACCAACCCTGAGATGACGCATTTCTGGTGTTAAATTACTTAGTCTTTGTACTTTGTTCCAGCAACCTGAGCAAATGTACAGGCACTTACTGTAGTGATATGCCAAGATGCCTGTCTGAGTCCTAGCCCAACTCCTTATTAACAAACACCATCTGAATCGTATCTTAGTTTGCTTATTCTGAAAATGGGGTAACAATAACATTCACCTTCTAAGGTTTCATAATTCTTTTAAAGAGCTCAATGTAGTTGTTGGAATGTGATACATTATTGATACACACTGATTTTTGTTCTGCATCAGTTATTGTGCTACGTGGTTTCATGCTCAGTTCTTCCTCACTTCAATCCCCTGAAATTGTACTTTGTAATTATTCTTTTAAAAAACTGAGTCATATGGAGATTAAATGAGGGTGGAGCCAGGACTTGACCTGTTACCTTGATCCAGTGTAGGTAGATTGCTTTGTGTTTGCCCACAGGACACAATATGTAATTACGGAGCAGAGATAAGTCTTTAAATATTATCCGTTTTTATAGCTTGACTTTCTAATTTACTTTTAATTCAAATGCCTCATGAACTCAATCTCATCAATATTAAACACAGATAAAGTATTGAAATAGAAGCTAGGCATGGTGGTGCACACCTCTAATCCCACAACTCTGGGAGGAAGGGGCAGGTGGATTGCAAAGCTGAGCCCTAGCAACTTTGTGTGATATTATCTGGAAAAAAAAAAAAGCTGAATGTAGCTCAGTGTGAAGGCCCCGGATTTAATCCTCAATGTGAAGTAATAACAATTATTACAATAATTCTAAATTCAAATATAAATAGAGAAAAAAATTTCAGAAAGCAAGTAGCTGTTTTTCTGCTTCTCCCTCGCCCTCCTCCAAGTTGTGGTAAAACAATGTAAAATTTACCTTCCCAATCATTTTTAAATGGACAGCTGTTCACTGGGGGACAGGGTTTTAGTCTGACAGACGAAAAGGCTCTGGAGATCCGTTTGTGGATATGTTTAAAAGCTTTCCACTGTCTCAACGAGAAAACTCCCAAGACTGCCTTTCTGTGCCTAGGGATTTCCTGCGCTGAGAACCTGACGGGTGCAAACGCCAGGGCAAACACCAGGGCGCTCCACTTTCACTTAAAACCTGGCACATTACAACTAGAGCATTCCGGTTACCTTAGGGCCTTGGCCAGTCTCCAGCCCTCAGCTCCATTTGACTTTTTTTTTTAAAAGTGGGACTGGGAGGGGAAAAACACCTGGGTTTGAAACCAAAGCCTTGCTCTAAGTGACACTGCCGTGACCTGCCAGGACCATTCCTCCATGTTTTTTTGGATGAGTAGCCTGATGATCATGGTTTTACGTCATCCTTTTTACCTTCTTGTTTTGTGTTAATTCAAGCAAATAGAACATTTCACAGAAAGACTGAACACTTGTGCTGCAGGACTCTGACCAATCTTTTGATAGGCTGCACTTGGTGTGAGGTACACAGCTGGCTTTCACAGATATGTCTGTTCATTTGTTTCATCTGTGCTCTCTGGTGTGGTAGCCACGGACTATGGTGGCTACCCAAGGTGAAATATAAATTATTTGCAATTAAATAAAATTAAAGGTTTTGCTTCTGAGTCCCACTCACCATGCTCTTAGTGCCCACTAACCACATGAGACTAGTGGCAACTGTATTGAGGATGTACAGAAAGGATATCATTTTCTTCATCCCAGAATGTACTTATTTCCATCTTCATGTTACATCTTTGGTACAGTTGTTATCTGTCTGAAGGCAGAGGAAACTTTGATTGGAATCAGTAAATTTACCACCTGGAAAGACTTCCCGAAGGCACATCTAGGCCAGGAATCCCCAACTTCTGGTCCCTGGTCTTGGAAGGATCTGGCTGCTTGGATGCATAGATGAGTGATGAGCCAGAGACGACTAGCGAGTGAAGCTCCGCCTCCTGCCAGCATGTTCCTTTTAGGTTCTAATGCCACTGCTGATCTCACAGGGGGCGGAGCTTCACTTCCTGCACCCCTCATGCTGCTGCTCACAGTTTCAAAGCTGCCCTCCAACCACCTGCTGCATAGCAAGTGCACTCTCCACCCCCACCTTCTTGGGAGAATGGTCTTCAACTGAACAGTTCTCTGGTGTCAAAAAGGTTGGGAACTACTAGTCTAGGCTACTACTCTGTCATTTTAGGACCACTGAGAATCTCTGCTGGTTTTGACACTTCAAGATGACATTGGGGCACGTGAAATCTTTTGGATTTGATGGAATCATTTGGTATGAAGATTTTGGCAGTAGTTTCAAAGATATCTGCATCTGTCAGAATACTTAAGTTGCAGCTTCTAGTGCATAAATCATAATCTTAAGTGCTGATTAAAATAACAAAATACCTTTCTTTGCCAAAATTTTAGGAGAATTTTTTTTTTTAATTTGGAGCCTTTGTTATGGCTTAGATCTAAAGTTTCTCCCGAAAGTCTCCTGTGTTGAGAGGTGGAGTTTTTGGAAGTCCATTGGATCATGGGGCCACTATACTCATCAATGGATTAGAACATAGATGAGTTTCCAGTGGAATACATTGTTGGGAGGTGGGATCAGTTGGAATGGGTCATTTTGGGTATGACCTGGAAGAATGCATTCTCGCCTCTAGCTCCACACTTCTCTCTCTGCCTTCTGGCTGTCATGGGTTGAGTAGCTTTCCTTTGCTGTGACTTTCCATCATGCTCTTTTTGCCTTAGGGACAGCTAATCATGGGCTGAGACCTCTTAAGTCCTGAACCAAATTATATAGTTCTTCCTGTTAGTTAAGCATGTCACATATTTGTCCCAGTGATAGAAAAGTGACTGACACAGCCCTAAACTAACCTAGCTGAAAGCTGCTGTCACATTTTCCAAACTTGGTGCTATGAATAATAGCAGTTATTATAGGAAGCCTCAAAAATAGAAAGGTAGAATTATCCATTGTCCAACTGAGATAGAAAGAAGCTAGGCCTTCATATTCACTCTTCCTATGGGCCAGACATGGTGCTTGGCTCAGTGGCAGCTTCGACAAACTAAGGTAGAGCTGTGCTCTTGGCTACTTCCCTATCCAATGGGGGTGCAGTAGCGTCCAGAGCTGGTGTAGAGTACTAGAGAGGGTGTATTCATGCTCCCTGGCTGGGAAAACTACAGGTTGGTTCTGAAAAAACTTCAGAGAAGATGGTGAACATGAGCTACGATTTGAGCTGTATTTCTATGAGGCCAGAGGCTATAGAAATAATTCTTATGGATAAGACAGAAGAAAACATTAGGATGTAAGGTGGACAGTATCAGGAATATTGACAAAAGATGTCTGTGTGTGTGTTGCATGTATGTGCATGTGTGCATGTACAAGGAGAAAGTAACATGAGAATAATGTTACTTGGAAACAAGAAGACATTCCACAGGGAGAGCCCCACTAGGCCTTCACATTACGTAATTCATCAACCAGAAAATAACTGATGTTTTCAGGAAGACACGGAAGTAATTATCATAATGCCCACATTTGTGAGGCATTTAGCACCTGTGCTAAGTGCTGGGTAAACTGTGAATTATTAATCCTCACATCAGTCCTGCTAAGATGGATGTTGTTATCTCATTTTGTGACATGAAACCTGGGTTCATAACAGAATCCCCTAGCCTAAGGCATCACGTGCAGGAAGTGGCAAAGACAGATCTTGTTGCTGCCTCCTGACCGGCTCCTTCCCAGTCCCCGTCCCTGTGCGTAGGCTCGGCCTCCATTCGGAGGAGCTCTGGCGACTGAGGGCAGCTTCTGATCTAAGATCTCCAAGGACTTTCCTCCTTGCTTGGCAGAATCCTCAATGGTTCTCAACATTTATAAGCACAAAACCACCTTCAAGTTCTTTAAATGACAGTTCTCAGCCCCTTCTATATAAACTCCTCCTTAGAGAGGTAGGCTCAAGGCCTTGGAATCAGCATTTTAACTCAGAATGTCTTTCACTGAGAAAGAGAATAAAGCCTGTGTTGTGGCGTAGCAAAGATATCATGAGACTCTGTCAGTAATCACAAGGAAAGCCCCAAAGGATGTCTTGGCAAGAGCAGACCTTCCCCTTACCATCAACCCAAGGGGTTACTTACCTAAGGGTAGAGGCCCAAAATTCCTTTGGCAAGAAAGAGGGCTTTTATCCCCTGGATGCCAATGGAACAACGAGAAGTGTGCGAACTTGGAGTCTGGTACTGCTCTGCACGTCCACCTCTAAGGGAGCTTGGGCCACTTCGACTTCTTCAGAGCCTCTGGGTTTTCATGTGTAGAATGAGAAAACTCATACTGACCCTGTTTTCATTAGAGATCTCTTGGGTGCAGGAAACAGAAATTTGCTTGGGCTCACTTGAGTGAAAAAAGATGTACCGACAGGATTTGAACTTATCTTACTGAGCCCACTAGAAAGAAAGCACCTAGACTCAGGGATTTCTAGATCTAGAATAAGGCTTGTCACCTCAAAACACCCAATAAATAAAATAATTGTAATTGAGTAAAAACATCACAGGAAAGGTGAGTTCTCGAGGAGGTGAGATCTAAAAGTCCATCTCTCCAGCTCTCATTTCTCTTTCTCTCTTCTCAGCATAGTTGTACTTCTATTCCCTCTCTCTGTGAGTAAGCATCCCGCAGTTTCTATTCCTAAATCGAATCTTAGGATTATCTGGCCCAAGACCTGCCTCCCAGTGGTCGGTATGTGTTTCTGCACCCAGTCCACATCCCTCAGAGAGAGCATCTCAACTTGCCCTCTTTTAATCTAGTATCCACTCAGTGGTGACCAGGGGACAGTTGCCTGTTCCTGACAGCTGTCACTCCAGCTGGAAAACAAGATGGGAACACAACTGCTAAAATTTTTCTATAAAAATCTGACTAAGCAGCCATTTTTCTAAATGGTTTTAGAGCCGTGGGTGGCTCGTAGGTGCTCAAAAAATGGAAGTCATTATTCTACTTGTGATGTGTCCACAGCCTCTCACTGGTGGGCTCTCCAGGTTTCCTTTCTTTGTATATCTGCACAGTCTGGTGTGTATGTGTGCGTGTGCACGCACGCATGTGCACGTGTGTGTGTGTGTGTGTGTGTCCGTGTCTCTATGTTTAGAAAGAGGGCATGGCAGTCAGGGATGCAGGAGTAGGAGAAAGGTCCACAAAGAAAAAACTATAAGAAATTCTGAGTTACATCAGGATCCTATTTCCTACCCTAGTTCCCTAGTTGTGACGGTCAGGGTCATGGAATAAATAAATTTAGCAGTCTTCTTAGCTGGCAGCATGCTAAAACACACTTCCCACATGCTGGGAGTCAAGTCCTAGTCCAAATCGGACTCAGGAAATGCTCACAGACAGTTACAAGCAGAATCAGAGGCACCATATGCTAGTTCGATGCAACCACCTCTTGTGGCTTTGTCTCCTTTCATAATACTATAATCTGGTTATGGCCAGGTCGCTGGGGACAGGACCCATGTGAATGAAGTTTTTGAAGTTATAACTGATTTGATGACTCTATATGACTCATTCACATTATAATTCAACTTTTTTTGGTTGGATTTTTCTTCACTGAACAAATGAGCAGTACTACTGAAGGAGATGGTGAGAGCGGAGTTGCCCAAGCTGACATTATTGTCAAAAATTGGAACGTCACTAGTGTTGACACCCCATCCTTTCTATTGTACCAGAATTCTACCTTGAAGGGCAGAAGTTAGAGAGACAGACAGGCAGACAGAGACAGAAAGGGGATTTCCATTCAAATTGTGGAGGATTTCGCCTACAGCTGTACCAATGAGAAAGGGTGTACATATTTGCTTTGCTGATCTCTTGTAGGTCTTACACATCTTTCATAGCATAAAGATTTGTATGCTTTTAAGATTGCTATATTCCATATAGCATGTCCCTGAAATGTAAGCCATCTTGAATATTTAACAGAAGATTGGTTTGTTTTGTCTTGAGACTGCCAGGGAGGGTTGAGGATGGGCAGGAAGACTAGTGACAGGTGGACCTCCTTCACAGCAGCTGCCTAAAGGGAGTTCTGAGTAAGTGTGATTCTTGCTGTGTATGTTGGCATTAAAATCTAAACTCTGTGTCAGCTGTGACTCCACAAGACACGTCTTTTTTTCCACTTCTTATGGGCAGAATTATGAGAATTTGGTGCAAATGTTATCAGTGCAGACACATGTAAGAACATTCCAACAAAGGTGGTCCCTTCATAGGGCTGGGTCTTGCTAATCATTGGTCTAATTGTTAAAGCGAGTAAGTTGGATGGTGGCTCCGAGAAAACACTCTCCCTGGTTTCTTTTCAGCCAAATTCACATTCATTTTTCCTGTTTGACATTTTTAACTGGAGTTTCTGACTAAAAGTAATGATCCAGTTACAGGCAGTAACTGGGAAATTCAACCGTTTGTAAAGGTGTTATTTTGCCCTCCTTCTGAGGGCATCATCGACATAGGCGTATCTCTCTTCAGCCACCTCCACAGTGTCAGGATGATTGGAAACAAAAGGAGAGTGCAGTGGCCTGCCAGGCTTTACCAAAGCGTTCAAGCAGCCTTCTTCCAGACTGGCCCTTAATTTCCAGATTATCAGCAGCTCTGAAGAATACAGCAGAACTTTCATCAGGAGTGGATAGCCACTGCCTGAGTCAGTCAAATGACTGAAGGTCCTTCTCTGAGGGGACTTTGGGAAGAAGGGAACCATAGATCAAGGAGACATTGCCCTGAACTAGTTTGGTCCAGACTTACTGTGGATGGATCCAACTAGCCTAGTAAAAGTCAGTGGACACACAGAATTAATAATTGAGCTTTTCATTCAAGACCAAAAGGTTCTCTCAGGAGATCAGAGCATTCAATGTATTTGAAATCCTCTGAAAAGCGGCACCCAGGTCTACCTGCCCATCTTCCCTGAGTTTACCTGAGTGATATCTCATTGCCTTTTGGTAGACATTGTAGTCCCCTCAAGGTCTAAGGTTCCATGAAGATAAGCCTTATAGCGCACATATGTCATACCCTTCCCAGAGCCCAGCCCAGGCTTTCAGACCTTCGTCATGTGCTTTAGCTCACCTTTGTCTTGGGGGACAGCCTGCTTCCCACTCTTCTGCTCACACTCTAGGGACCTCCTCCTGATTCACATCTGCACCTTTCTTAAGACATGGTAGTGGGTGGAAATAAGGAGAACATTGAACCCTAAAGAGACATTTGCCATCAGAACGTGGACCTTGGAGGATTCTCTTAGTCCATTCTTTCAGGAGAGTGAAACATTTGTTGAACCAAGATTGTCAGTATTTTGCCAATATTTGCTTCCAGAAAAGAGCATTCATTTGTCAGGGAGACTTGATCCTGCAAAACTCTTTCCTCTTTTTTTTTTTTTTTTTTTGCCAGTTAAGCAGAAATGGGAATGCAGTTCTGGAAGGGATAAAGAATTCTCCTGGAGGCCAAAACTCTAAAGGAGATCTGCTCAAATGTTCATTTGCATATCTGAGCTTCTAGCTTTCTCTTTGGCTAGTAACTGGAGACAACTACTGACCCAGTGTTCCCAGCACTGTCTTTTATGAAACCCAAACCAAGGGGATTAATGAGTCAGTCACTCAGAAATGTTTCTTACCAGCAAAGAGCCTCCTAACTCTGCGAGCTAAATTTGAGTCCTAAGTCAGGATGAAGGAGGAGGAAGGAAGTTCCAGGATTACACCTGTTTGTTCTCTGGCCACCTGAGTCATTTTCGATATTTCTCTGCGGCTCTCTTCCACATGTGTAAAATGGGCACACATTTTTTTTTTTTTAAATGTGAAGTCATTTTTGGAAGGAGTCATACTTTAACTTTTGTGGAGCTCAAGGGGTCTCTCTCCGTGCTCCAGTCACTTGCCCTTCCCCTCATCCCTTGGCAGCCCCTTCTGTGGGACAGCAGCGCCTGCCTTTGGTGGAAAGAGGGCTGCAGAAGAGGTCGGGACGGTGACAGCTCCTGGCTTATTGGTCATGATCTCCAACGCTGCTGCCTGAGTTCCTGGCGATAACCACGTCACCTCCTTTGCTCTTGATTCTGGCTTGATGCACTTCCAGACATCCTGGCACTCCCAGGACTCCATGATGGCTTCTCTGCTCATGCTAGACTCCCAGGAAATTCCTTCCAAGTCTTCTCCAAAGTCCCTACTCTCCATTTGCTCCTTATATTGTGAGCACGTGTCAAGAGCAGTTCCTGAGGCTATGGGTCCAGGTTTCTTCCCAGAGACCAAGGTACTCCAGCTGGTGCAGAATCCTCCCCCTCCTCTGCAGCTCTCAACCTCTTCTGGCCACTGTGTGTCACAGATTGCTAGTGGACCCACAAAGATGTGTTATTAATGGGTGAAGTGACATAATTCTGGGTATTGGTTTTAAAATATATGTGTATGGGGTCAGAAAGAATATAATCACAAAATGTTAATTATTGAAAAAAAGGGCCTTTTGCACTTCTCTATTTTAAAAATTGCTTTATAAAAGTAAAATACCTAATAATAGAAATAAAAAGTTAACTAGGTGTTATGGGTCTCCCATTGACTCTTGCTCAGAACAGGATGTAGGAGAGGCTCAAATAACATTTTGTTAGAAATCCTAGCTCAATGTACTCATTGACACATTGATTTATTGTAAGGCACATGAAGCCAGAAATACTAGGCAAGAGGAAGCACTTTCCAGAAGATGAAGTGACACTTCCTGTGCTTGGGGTCCCAGTGCACCTTCTGGTACCCCAGGATATGGAAGACAACATGTGCTGAAAGGCTATTTCTTTATAGCCCCCAAGGAGGGTGGTGATGGTGGTGAAGATGATACTAACATGAGTAGAGCTAATATTCTGAACACCTACTGTGTGTGAGCCTCTGGGTATTTCATATACAGTAATCCTGCAACATGGTATGGTCACTATTACAGACTCTTAGAGAGCAGTGTATTTGAATCTAGTTTTCCCGTGACAAACTCTTCTGCCTGTAGACTTGCCGAAAGTTGCTGAGGGGCCTCTAATCTGAGCCAGACCAAGAACAGGCTTGGCATCCCAGCTTTCAGCCGACTTCAGGCTGAGAAGAGTTGAGGGACTCTCCAATCCCTGAGAACCCCTGGCATGATTGCTCTCTTTCTGCAAGAGCAACATTTCCTTACAAGTCTCCCCGAAGCTCCTGGTGTGAAGGCTGCTGGTGAGGCTCTAGGTATGGCTGCCTTAGACTGCCATCTTCGTGGAGAGACCTGTACCACCTTTGTGTGCTTATGTGGCGGCTGCTTTTGAGAAGCCCTGACAGTTTGAGCTTGAAGGTGTTCCAGGAGCATCCTAGCTATGTGTGCTGTTTGACTGTCTTGAGTGAGACTGACGAGCCCTGACATTACGGGGTATTACATTTGACCTAACATACATTAGAAGTAGTCATAAAAATATCTGCACAGTCAACAGCCTTAGCTGCATCCTGATTACCTGCTGACACCAACAATTGTCATTATTCAGTTGTTGTAAGGCATTTTATATTTGCAAAGCCCAGACAGGAAAGGTTACTGTTCCTTCTCGGTCTTATTAAGCTGTTAGTACTTGCCCCCAAAGAGCCTCCAGCCAGGCCACGAGCTGCAGGGTAGGGTTGCACAAGGACACCGTGGTCAGGAGATGGGCTCATCGAAATCTGAGTTCTAATTCTGAAATTTAGCATTCATGAGACTTTGGACACTCAGCTTACCTGCCTGGCGCTTAAGAGAGACATGACTTTCCATCCTCCTAGCAGTTTGGCTGTGAAGATGAATGAGCTCAATTATAATCAGGACCCAATGTATTATTTTTATATTGAACATAGGAAATGCTCTTTATATAAATGAACTGAGAAACACGCATGTCTTGTGCTTGGGAATATATAGTACAGTGAACGAAACAAGACATGAGCATATGACAGTTTCTATTAATTGTAAGGAATTTATATTTCAAGGTAGAATAAACCATCGACCCAAGAGTAATGGGCCTCACAAGCCAAGGCTTAAATTATGTGAAGCAAGTGGTCTAATTAGGGTGACCATATAATTTATCATTCAAAGTGAGATACTGCTGGGAGAGAAGGAAGGTTCCTCAGTAATCGATAGCAGAGCCAAAGCTATCAACAGGGACTGATGTGGGACTCGGGATACAGAGATGTGTGAGCAGCCATACATGTTGCTTCATCTATAATGTAGACATGTGCATGTTTAACTCATTCCTGGAAGCTTCTTCAGGCCTCAGCATGTGGCTATCTTTGCACAATTTAGGACTCTGTGAATAGAAATGTTCCTAGAGAAGCTTGAACATTTATCTACTCTCAGAGCCTATGTCCTGTGAATTGTTCCCCATCTTCCTTGAAATGAAACCCAAACCAAGCTGATGAATGAGTCAGTCGTCTAGAAATGTTTCTTACCAGCAAAGATTTTTTTGAGGCCCTGTCCTCCTCTGGCCCTTGAATATCTCATTTCCTCAAATTCTACTTTCTTCCCTTCCTGCTGTGTTCTAGGTACACTATAGTCCCACCTTAGCCAGTAACTTGCCTTTTCTTGCCTGGGGTGCCTCTCATAGGCCTTTGCATAGTGCTTTTCCTTTGTAATTCAGACCTGAGCTTCAATGTCACTACTCCTGACCAGCCTCTCCATTATTTTCATCATTGTCTTCAAAGCATTCAGCATAGACACTCTTGTTTCTGTTACGTTCACATTTTTAAAGATACTTTTGATGTCCTTCGCTTAACTAGTGTACACACAGAACAGAGCCATACCAGGTCTTACCTCCTACGGTATCTTTAAGCCTAAAGTAGTCATTGTCCATAGAATTGTGCGTGGAGTAAAGACTTCTGTAGAGCCAGTGAGTGGAAACTTGAGGATTCCTTCCAAGAGAACCATCACGTGTCAGCCTAGGACAACACAGACCAGAGAAAAAGGAGGATAATGGTGATACAGATCTGCGAGAAGTGGGAGGTGCTGGAAAAAGGCACAAAAACTGAGAACCTAGTGTTCCTGCCCCATCTTGACTGCTATCTGCATGCAACATGCAAGAAAATAATTTTCCTCCTTTGTTACAGTTACAGTTGCCTTTAAAAAGTTTAAAACAGGAGTCTGTAAACCTTTTCCACCAAGGGCCAAGTTGTCAATGTTTTAGGCTTTGTGAGCCATATATTCTTAGCAACAACTCCTGAGCTCCACTGGCTCAGTGAGAAGTCACCAACAGGTGGCATATAAGCTGATGGCTGTGTTTCACTAAAACTTTACTTACACAAAAAATTAACCATTCCCATTTGGCCCATGGGTCTTAGTTGCCAAAACTTGATCTAGAATAGCAGTCCCCATGGTGATTTTTGTTTGTTCATTTTAATTTTTTTAAAAGATTTCAAGCAAATTTGGGAAATACTGAGCTTAATAGATTTATTTCAAGACTTCTGAGAACCTTTGCTATATTAATGATTGTTGTGACTTTCCAAGAAAAGATGTCCAATGGGTAGCTTTTCTGGCCACAGAAATCTTATTTCAGAGTAGTATATTGCAGTGAAATATTATTCTGGAGTAGTAGCTGGAATACTCAAGAAAAACAGAATTAATAGCAGATTTTATGGACAGAGAGAAAAAGATACCTGGCAAAGAGTTGGCTCGACATGATTAGGAAGGCTGAAAAGTCCTATAATCTTCCATATACAAGCAAAAATCCAGCAGAGCCAGGGGTATAGTTTCAAAGGCCAAAGAATCAGGGATATCAGTGACATAAGTCTTTATCCTCGCTAAAAACCAGTGAATCAGAAGCACCATTGTCTAAAAGCAAAACGTTTCAACTCAAGAAAAAAGAGTGAATTTAACTTTTCTCTATCTTTTCATTTGATTTAGGCCCTACACAGCACAGACAATATTCACCTACATTTGTGAGGGTGAATGTGTCTACTCAATATACTGATTTAAAAGTAATTCCTCATGAAAAAATAGCCCTACGGACACACCCAGACTAATGATTTACTAGTTAACTGGATATTTTTTAATGGGGTCAAGTTCACATATAAAATTAACCACACAACACCAATATTTATCAACTTAGCATATATCCATGTGCTCTTAAACTCTATTTAATCTCCAAGTGAGGACAACAACAAGGTCATAATTCTACCCAACATGACATGACTATAATGGCTATAACCAAAACACACTCACCCTTTCCATAGAAGAAAAGGTAAAGTGCTTGACTCATGCTTAGTCTTATCTAATATCCCGTAATTTAGATACTGTAATGTAAAATTACTAGTACTTCAAGGGCTCATTGGTAGAGTGCTTGCCTAGTACACACAGGCATGGGTTCAATCCCTAGTACAAAAAATTAGCAATACTTCAATGTTGAGAGCTAGGAATATATCTTATATTACCTGATAAGGGAATAAAGTGAAAGAAAAATTACTTGCTTAATATGTACATACACGTAGATATTAATAACAAAACAAGGAGGAAGTACTCATGAATTTTTGTGATTGATCATGGGTTTGTGGGCTTATTGCTAGTATTTTTGATTATCTTTGTCTGCTACTAATGGTGCATTCCTGAGGCCTTCAGCAAGAACCTTAGCTGGTGGCTCTTCACTTGGCCAGATGACCTAAAACTTTCTTTCCAGGGCACCTAGGTCATTGCTCACCATCCCTAGATTGGCTCTTCCATTATCTTAATCATAGTCCTGGCAATTACGAAGAGGTACCCTAAGGGGTTGCCTGTATTTCAGGCATACTTTCCCTCACCTCCATACCAGGGCAGTTCAGTTTCCCTTTGGTAATCTGGATCTGTCATGTCCAGTTGACACTGTAACCCTCTTCTTTGCTTGTTGATTCAGAATCATCAGGATTACAAAGTGGCCAGGTGGTAGTTTTTAGTCCCAGTTCAAAGGAATCCTTGTGATGTTTCTTGATAGAAACATTCCTCTGGAGCTAAGACTCGGGCATGAAGACTTCTAATTTAGCAGTCTTAGTATACACATTTTACTGCATATTGTATTTATATTAAACCATCCCAAAGTCTTCTCTTCCTTTTTTGAACTGATAGCAAAGAATTTCTCATGTGATCATGTATGCAGGCTGGGAGACAGATGATAACGTAGCAAGAGTAGAGACCACGGGAACATGTGCCACTTGAACCTGTAAGTTACTGGTGCTTTGGTGCTTTTAGGGCCTGCTTGGACCCAATCACACATACGCCATTTTTACTTGAAAATAAACTGCAACTGTGCATTTCAGTCTGTGCTAAGGCCCACCGAATCAGCCAAAAGCTGCCTCTTGAAAAGTGACTAGAAATCTGTGAGTGATGGCAGGACATTGCTCTAAAATTCTACAGGCCTGCATGACAGTTCAAGTTTGGGGCTTGCCAAAGTCTCCAAACAGCTTCCATATGTGTTGACACTCCAAGCACCATCGGCTTGTTGAATTATGAGGCTCAAATGCCAAAGCAGTTTGAAAAAAAAAAAAAAAAAAACAGGATCTGCTGCATAGTCCTTTCTTGTTCTGATTTCTACTCAAAACAGCTTTTTGGGTCATTCAGTAAATGGGTCTGAATAACACACAGAGATGAGGAATATGTTGTCTGTGAAGTCCAAAAAAAATCTACTAGGCAGAAATCTCTTTTTGGTTTTAGGAGGGGCCAAGTATAATAACTTTTCTTTATGTGCGGAGGAATAGTTCCAAATGTCTTATCACTGAGCCATCAGAGATTTTACCAAAGTAGAAGTCTCTTAAATTTTAGGCAGAGTTGTTTTGGACATGTAAATGTCTACAACTAAACCTACTCATTGCACTTCCATTCCGTGTGATCAGCTTAATGACATCAACATAACAGAGTGGTGAGAAATCTTTTAGAACAGAAGGCACTCAAGATCACTGAAATCTAAATATGATGTAAGACTGGAGAGTTGATATACTCTGAGGCAGGCAGCGAAGGTGTAATATTGGCTTTTCCAGCTGAATAAACCTGCTTCCAGCTTCCAGGAAGACGTATGAACAAGAACGAGAGAAAAAAAAAAAGCATGTACTAAATTAGCTGTATGCCAGGTACCAGCAGACGGGTGTTCTGCTCAGGCAATGAAAACACATCTAATACAGTAGCTACAACTAGAACCATTACCTAGGCCTTATAGTAATCCAATGCTTTTTTTTTTTCAAAATTCATTTATCTTTTATACAAGTCAAAATTGTTGAATGAAAATGTGGTAGCAGTCACCGCTCCCTCCTTCAAGTCCTTGATGGTGCCACTGAACTCTGCAATCCCTTCAAAAATTCAATATTGCTTTCAATTTACTGTTTTTCTAGGTAGAGGTAATTTTACTGACTTCTACTGGCCTTTCCCACCATGGGAGGCCTTATTCCGCAGATCAGGGAACAAATCAGGAAACTGGAGCAGCTACTGAGTATGTCTGTCCCAATTATACATTCTGAAACCAAGGTAATAACCACAAAGTGCATCCAGGGCCACACTAGTCCTGCTAAAGACGGAACTGAGCTAGTGCACCATTTGTCACCTGATTTCCATATGATATTGCTCTAATTGGAGGGAAACAGTGGTGGTTCAGATCTCTCCTGAGTCATTGTCAGTTCAGGCCAATGGGCAGTATACTTTAATGCTATACATTCTCTGCGCTGGTTCAAGGGTCCTTCCTCAAGCAGAGTCATTCTCCCCGGCATTCAGCAGATTCTGAGTCTGTAAATTAGCTGAAGTCTAAGGATGAGGAACAGTGATTTTATTTTGTGATTCGAATTAATCTTTTGCCCACTTGATTTAGAATTATTTGTTTGTTCTTGGTACAGATATCATACGAATTTAGTAGACTTACTGTGTATTTCACTTCTAGGAATTCCATGATTAACTACCCAACATCACAAGTCTGCATGAATCAAGTGACTTTGCTGTTTTGACTGTTTTCCTTTATGATAATCATTCAAACTTTGTTTTGGTGGTTGAGTGCTACCTTAGTTACTTTTTCGTTGCTGTAACTCAATACCTGACACCCACAAATTTAGAGAAGGTTTATTTTAGCTCACAGTTTCCAGAGGTCACAGCCCATGCATGGGCATCTGACAATGGTGACAAGAGTCCAGTGGAGAGCAACCACCCACAGCATCACAAGAGGAAGGATCGGATTCTGGGGCAGAAGTACCTTCTTCTAGGTCACATCCTTGGTGACCCATCACACCCCAGTGATCCACCACATCCTCAGTAATCCTACACTTATTATGTGTTGTGCGTGTGTATCTGAAGGCCAATCAAGAGCCTTCAGGCTGAGCTATAGCCTCAGCTCTTTTTGATTTTTTATTTTGAGGAAGGGCCTCACCAAATCACTAAAATGTTCAGCTGGGCTCAAACTTGCACCCCTCTTGCCTCAGTCTGCCAGAGTGCTGGGATTACAGTCACATGTCACTTTTCCCAACTATGGCTTATACTTTGTATACTACCTTTAGAAACCTAGAAGACTTGAGTCTAGATATAGGTCTAAAGCATAGAATATTGATCTTGAAGGAAATCAGCATTTTCTTACATGATAACTTCTTTTTCTTTCTTTTTTTTCTAGCCATATGGTGCTGACCTCCCCCATCCCATTTGTCTTAGTTACTTTTTCGTTGCTGTGACTCAAAACCCGACACCCACAAACTTAGGAAAGGAAAGGTTTATTTTAACTCACCGTCTCGAAGGTCACAGTCCATTGGGGTGGCCGGCAACAATCGAAGTACACGGCAGAGAGAGAGAGAGGTGGAGGCAGCTTCTCCGGACGTCACAATCAGGAAGACAAGCTGAAGTTAGTTGAGACTAGTTCCCTCCTCTAGGAAGGCAGGTGCAGCTTATGTATCCTTTCAGGTCTCAGCCCAGAAACCAGTCCCTCCTGCATCCAGGTGTGGCCACTACACACCGTTAATCGTAACTTAACTGCAACCCACCCCTCCACACCAGACCTCAATCCACCAACATCACATGGTTCCATTAAAATACATGAGACTTTTGGGGGACACTCCAGATTCTAACCACAACATGCCACGCCTGGCCCCCAAAAGACTCATGTCCTTCTCCCCATGCAATATGCAGTTAATCCTTCTCCAAGAGTCACCAAAGTCTTAATTGTTTCAGCATTGCTAAAGAAACTCCAAGTCCACAGTCTCCTCTGAGATGTAAGACAAACTTTTAGCTGTGAGCTCCTGTTTAAACCAAAGAGTTAAGCACTTGAAACATAAAATGGTAAAAATTTCCACTCCGAAAGGAATGAATAAGGGAATAAAAGGCAATAGGACCAGAACAGTTCCTAAATCCGGTAGAGCAAGTGTTAAATCCTGTAGCTCCATGTCCAGCAACTGGGGTTAGTGCTGGTGAGGCATGAACTCCAAGGGGAACTCCTGTGGCATTGCTGCTGACTGCAATTTTCTAGCAATGTGGTGCTGACCTCCCCCATCCCACTCAAAGACAAAAAGATCAAGTAGGAGGCTGCTTCCAGTATGTTTGGAAAGTATGCCTTTCCTTGGGGTGGAGTTACTGCTCTGTTAGGTGCAGAAAAACTTGTTCACTCTCAGAGAAGACTCACCAGAATTTAGCTGCTAAATGTCCCCAGATTTATCAAGGTCCTCCCACAGGTCCTCATCTCCACGTGCAGAAGCTCATCCATTCCCAATCAATGCCTTCACTTTGACAGCAGTCAATCTGTGAGCTGGGAGATCAACTTGCATTGTAATTCAGCTAATCAAAGGATGTGCTTTTACAGTCCATTTTTAGCACTTTCTGATCTGGAGCGAAAGGAGATAAGAATCTCCTTCAGGTTATACTTAGAAGCTATTAGGTGCTTGAGTTGAGAATTCAAATGCCTTGAGTGCATCCTCCTCTGTTACCGCTTTGGCCCACGGCATTGGGAAGCAACCAACCAATACCAATGCATCCTTTAGTTTTCTATAAATAGTCAGAAGTGTCACATACAGAGTACTAATGTATATCCAGGGCAGATATTTTGCATATCTCTACAAATAGCTCCTGACGTGGACTGTGCTCTCGCTGCAGTCGTTTGTGTCTTTTGGTTCTATCAATGAAGAAAGTCAATTCAAGAAATCCCTGGGCTGGGGCCATAGCGCAGTGAGGATAATGCTTATCTAGAAAGTGTGAGGCTCCGGGTTCCATCTCCCAGTGCCACATATCAGCTGAGCATGGTGACACATGCTGGTAATCCCAGCAACCAGGAGGCTGAGGCAAAAGGATTGCCGTGAATTTGAGGCCATCCTGGTTTTCAAAGTGAGTCCAGGACCAGCCTACAGTGTAGAGTGAGACCCTGTCAAAAAAAAAAAAATCCCAGAATCAGGACTATAGAGTATTACAGTGGAGTACTTACTAGCATATTCAAGGTCCTGGGTATTTGAAAACTCTCTCTCTCTCTCTCTCTCTCTCTCTCTCTCTCTCTCTCTCCCCTCCTGAACCAATTCCGAACACTCATCCTTAAAAATGCCATTCCTCTAGGAATTACAATTTATTTTTAAAAAATCTGTATTATTCAAGAGTTCTCCAAAGACACAGAATATGATACAATGTGATGTTACTCAATTTTCTCTAGCTGTAACACAAATACTTGAGATAAACGAAGAAAATATTTGCTTTGGCTCTTGGTTTTAAATTTTGCACTTATGCATATCAATAAGATGGGGAAAAATTATACCACAAAAAAGTTTGAGTCCACGGCTGCTCGACTCTATTGCTTTTGGGCTGGTGGCAAGGCAACTACGTTACAGTGGAAATGTATGACAGAATACAGCTGTTCACCTCAAGATGGCTGGGAAGAATACAAAAAAATTGGTTTATGTACACAACAGAGTCCTAGTACGCTACAAAGACAGATAAATTCAAGAATTTTGTAGGTATATGGACACAACTTGAAACTATCGTGCTTAGCAAGGTGAGTCAAACACAGAAGGAAAACAACCTCATGGTTTCTCTAATATAAGAAACCTAGAATGCAGGCATTTTATAGAACCAATGGGTGTAATTGTGGGGGTGAGAGGCTAAGGGAGTAAGCAGGAGGGACTGTAGGAGGGGAAGAGATTGCAATGCTTTGAGATATATATATGTGTGTGTGTGTGTGTGTGTGTGTGTGTGTGTGTGTGTAATATATATATACATACATATATATATTATATATGTTCACAAAATCCTCAAGCTCAATGTATCCATTGCATATTACATATACATATATATACGAATAAATATTGGGGAAGAAAAGATGGCTGGGAAGCAAAGTGAGAGTCAGGAGGGACTAGCATCCCAATATCTCCTTCAAAGGTACATCTCTAATGTCCTAACCTACTTCTACTCCGTCCCACTACCTAAGAGTTCTAGCACATCGTAGGCTAGGGTGCAAACACTCCTACAGCCACGTCCAGAAATACTCTTTTATTAGCTAACTAGGTGTCTTTTAGTCTAGACAACTTGCTACATGAAAACAGCTATCACAGTTAAGTTGTTTGTAATACACACTGCCAGTGGCCTGCCCAGCCCCCTCAAGCTGACCCTGGCATGTTCACTGTGGTCCCTCTGCCCCCTCTCTGCCTGAGAATTGTCTTTTCACCTGCACAGAGACTGGTCAGACACTGGGGGATCACTGTCCCTCAGCTAATGAAGAAGGGCATTTACATGACAATCCTCCAGCCTTTTGTCCCTTGGAAATTAGAGATAGGAGCAAGCTTGAGATACTTTTGAAAAATCTGTGCTGGTGTTTCTCAAAGTGTAATCTTGGCCATAGCAACAGCATGGTTGTCTGGGAGCCTACGAGATAGGAGCTACCGTGAGGCTGACTGTATTCTAGGAATACCTCCAGGTGATACTGCCATGTACCTTGGCTTGAGGACCATTCAGAAGTCCCCATGGGATCGAGCCCAGGTTGCTCATTAACATGCCTGGATTCTACTCGCTTCCCATCTCTGCCTCCTCTAGACTTCTTTCCGGTGTTAAGGTTGTTTTCCAAATAAATCACTTGGCCTGCATATCTTTGTTTCATGGTTCATTTCTGGGAGCTCCCAGCCTAATAAGGACCCTCACAAGATCTTCTTGGAAAAGTGTCCTATAAATTGTCCTGTGTGTTGTCCAAAAAACTAACTTTTGGAAGCTCAGTATAATGTCATATAGTGATTATAGGTTTTGTGTGCCTTAAGGTGATGACTTCATCAAAGAACTAGTGAGAATAGGTTAAGTACCTCTTATTTGCTCAGTATTATATTAGAAAATATGTGCGTGTGTGTGTGTGTGTGTGTGTGTGTGTGTGTGTGTTCTATATGAACTTAATCATCTAGAGTGTCTCTTGAGCCTTGGCTGAGCACATGGCCATACGGTACTGATGGCTGTACGGAGTTTGAGCACCTGTTGTGAGTGTGGCCCCTAATTACTGTATATATTGTCTTAAAATATATATAGGTTTTCCTATTATTCAAATAAAATAAGACCAATATATCAAAAGAAGCTTCACATTGAAAAGATCATTTGTTACTTGATGCTCCCAAGAACAAGAGCCCTTGCCATGCAGGGTCACACAGGGAAACCACGACACTGGTCTGGAGACAGAGACAGAAAGAAAAACGAATGAGGAAGAGTCTTTATTGCGGTTTTTATGGGAAAGGCCTGCAGATTTAGAGGCAGCTTTGTCAATAAATTCAGCATTCTCTGGGACATAGAAACCTGGCTCTGGGGTACTTAGTGAAGTAGAGTCACCTGAATTTAAGGGCCTTATGAGAGAATGACAAACGAAGAGAGTGGGGCATGTGGGCTCTCTATGGCTTGGAAGTACATGAAAGGGGTGCTCTTTTACTCTCTTGCAGAGCTGGCTAGCTTTTGGAGGGCAGTGTCTCCAGGGTCTTGGAAATCCCAACATGTCAAGCAGAAATACAGAAAATAAAAACACGCAGAAATATAAAAACTAAGAAGATATGACTGACACACAGTGTTTGTAAGGCTGTGAAATTCCAGAGAAATGTGTGCTGTGCCTTGGCAGATTCGAGCATCTAGCGGTCAGTTGGAGGCTTCCCGTGGGTCTTACAGACATTACACTACAAATGTTAAGCATCTTAGCTACTTTTTCATTGCTGTGACTCAATACCCAACACTCACACATTAGAGGAGGAAAATTTTCATTTTAGCTCATAATTCTAGAGGGCCACAGTCAATCCATGGCAGCAACAGTGGAAGCACATGGCAGAGATGGAGGTGGGGGCAGTTACAGCATTGCAAACAGAAAGTCAGAGTCAAGTCCAAGCAAGCCAAGTTCCATCCACTAAGAAGTCAAGGAGCAGCATATACTATTCCAGATTCCATCCCAGTGATCTGCCCTTGCTGGGTTTAGCGTCACTGTTCCACCTATTCCAGGTTTAAGCCCCCGCCCCACACCTGTAATCCAATCAAATGCCTAAAATCTACCACTCCAAACTTGGTCCCAGTCTTCCAACAGCACATGATTCTATATATAATCCATCACATCCAAATGCATGAGTCTTTTGGAGGACATTCCAAATTCAAACCACAATATTCTACCCCTGGCCTCCAAATCACTCATGTCCATTTCCTCATACAAAATGCATTTAGATATTCCCCAAGAGCTGTCCAAGTCTTAACAACAGTTCTGGCACTGATAAAAAAAAAAATCAAGTCTAAAGTCTCCCCTGAGATGCAAGGCAAACTCTCAGCATTGCTGCTGGCTGCAACCTCCATATTCTCTCCTTTGGGCTGGATCCACTCATGGCCTGCAGCTTTCTCAGCTGATGATCCATGCTCCTGGCTTCTCCAATTTTTTAGGGTCTCCATTGTACCTTAGGCTTCTCCTTCACAACTTCACACACTGCCCTCCCAGGGACACACTGCTGGGTTTCCAAGGCCTTACTCTGAAATCTGGGTGAAAACCTCCAGGAGCCCACAATTCTTGCATTCTGCATGCTTGTAAAGCAAGGACCACTTGGACACTGCCAAGGTCTGCCACTGGGTGGAACAGTAGTCTGGCACTCTTTTGCCATGGCTACAGCAGCTTCTGAGTGCCTGGACTGCTGAAATCCAGGGAGTTGAACTCTAGCAAACACTGCCCTCTTTGGACCTACAGGGAGCCCTGGGTTACTCTTCTCAGAACAAGATCTTTTTGCCTTTATAGCCTTTAATTTGTAAAGAGCGGGATCTTGCTCATTCCTGGGATACCCTGATGGCCTCTTTTTGTGGTCTTGATTACAAGTACTTGGGTTCATTTGGACACTCGTCTCTGACTACCCCGTGCTCTTCAGCCTCATCACTGTGGGCAGCTTCAGTCTGGCACTGAAAACTTTCTGTATCATTTTTTTTCCTGCCATACTTTCTCCTGCCTTTTGCCATACAGTTGGCTAAAAGCTTCAAACAGTACCCAAGGGGCAGCCTGAACATCCGGCTGCCTTGAGATTTCCACCATAAGATTAAGTAATCTGTCAGCCTTAATCTCAGTTTCAGGCAAAGTCTTGGACAAGGGCAAAATACTGACAAATTTTCTGCCAGAATGTAGCACGTGCGGTATGTAGACCACTTGCCAATACAGTTCTCCTCCCTAGCTGAAACCTCTCGAGCCTGGCCTTTCCAATTCACACTTCTATCAGCATTCTGGCCTTCTGAGCTCTGACCAGAATCTCCCGTCAAGCTCAACTCAGAGTATTCCAAGGCTTTTCTAGCCAGCAACCTCAAACCTTTTCAAATTCCTCCAGCAAAACAGTTCCGAAGACTTCCAAACCGCACGGTCAGGTAAAGTCACATCAACGGCCTCACTTCTCTCATACTAATTTCTGCCTTAGTTACTTTTTCATTACTGTAATTCAATACCCAACACTCACAAATTAGGAGAGGAAAAATTTCACTTTAGCCCACAGTTTCAGAGGGTCACAGTCAATCCACGGGCAGGCAGCAACAGCGTAAGCACAAACAGAGCAGAGACAGAGTTGAGAGCCACTCCTCACGGCATTGCAAACAGGAAGCCAACGTCAAGCCAACCCAAGGCAAGTTTCAACCAGTAGGAGGGCAAGAAGCAGCCTATATCCTTCCAGATTCCACCCCAGTGATCCACCCCTTCTGGGTCATCCTGAGTGTTCTACGCATTCCAGGCTTAAGCCCTCACCACACACCTGTAATCCAATCCACACATCTTCAATCTACCCTTTGAGACTAAGCCCCAATCTCCCAACAGCACATGGGTCCAAAGCTAATCCATAATACCCAAATGCATGAGGCTTTGGGGGACATTCCAAATCCAAACCACATGAGTAAGTACCATCACTCACAATTTAAAAAAAATAATTTTTATTTTTTATAAAGTATAACCAGGAATTATTGGGGAAAAAAGTAAAGAATTCAGGCCAGGAGAAGAAAGTCATAAAATGCCACGATTTTGCCACCCAGAGACAGTCAGTTGGGGAAACTTCCCACTATAGTTTATAGGTACAGTTCTTTCAGTTGAGAGAAATTGAAAACCAAATTCAAACCCAGCTAGGCCTACTATAATCAATGTTGTAATCTGGATCTTGATTGTCCCTCCAGAACATTATGTATTTGGAGGTTTTGAATCACCTGGGGATCCCATATGCTGTCGGGAGGTGGGGCCTGGCTGAAAGGAGCAGATGCTTGGGGCTTGACCTGGTGGGGGGTGGGGGGGGTATGCTGGTTCTGCCCTTTCTCACTTATTTGGCTTCATGCCCGCCATGAACAGCCCATCTCCTGCTTTTCCTCCTGCTATGTGTTAGGCTAGTTTCAGATGCAGCCTGACCCACGGATTCAGAATATTACCAGAATTTCAATATCAAATTTTGTCTTCAGATAAGCTTCCCTATGGCTGCAGCAGTAATTATAGCAGACTTAACATCTTTATGGCACTCAGGACAGCAGGAAATGTGACTGTGTTCCCTGTTCCCAGAAAAGAGAGTCCTGGGTTTATTCCTATCAGATAAACTTGGGTAATAAGCTCACCCATAAAGCAATCACTGCAGCTGGAGTATTACGATTTATGAAGTGCTTTGTCAATTAGGAACCTGTGTAGCTGAAGATGGGTTAAATCACATGGAAGACACAAGATTGAAAAATTTCCTTGGGTTTCAAGTCTACAAGTATCCATCCTCAGCCCTACTTCCTAAACAAAGAGGAGATTAATGCTGGGCATAAGCAATATTATTTCACTAGTGACTCTTTTTTTTTTCCTATCTTAAGTTAGCATTCAATGAAATCTTCAGACACCCATGCTTGATTAGCAACTGTTCTATTTTTCCCTCTTAGTTTTAGTATAAGATTGTGTTGCCAGGGGCAGGAATGGGATGAAAGTCATTGGATATCAAAGTCCTGAACTTGGGCCCTAGATATCTAGGTTTATTATTTACTATTAAGAGCTCTGCAAAAGTTCATAAAATGGAAAAGTTAGCTTACTCACAATTTGACCAAGTTGAGAAGGCATCTGATTTACCCCTTGGAGTATACAGATACATTTCCACATATAGAAGGAGTAAAACAAAAGCCGGAAAATGTGCACATATGGATTTAGCCAGTCTTGGGCCCAAGGAATGGTGTAATGTTGGATCTTTCTTGGCCCCAGAGGTGGAGGTGGTGATTTATTTTGACAGTATTAAGGAGCTGAAGGAATAGCTTGGTTTTTTAAAAATTTCTAATTTTAAAATTTATTTTAACCTTTTAGTTACAGGTATATAGAAATTCCTGAAGGCTCACAACAACAGAGAAAAACTTAAATGTCAGGTATAATTTCCATGTATAGTAGAAGTTTTTTTTAGTGTCAAGCCAATGCTCTGCAGACGCCCCTGGATTTAAGGTTCCCAAAAAGAAGTGTGATTCTTGGGGCACGAGTCAACTAAAAGATGCCTCCTGTGGCCTATCTTCTCAGTATGAGTTCACGTTCTGCTTACCGTATCTTCTTCCCTAAAGTGCTCACAAAGCTTTTCCTGCTGTTGTCACTAGTCCTGTGTCTGCTAGTTAGGCTGACTAGGTTGGAAGGAGAGATCATGTATTTCCTTACTAATCCATATGTCAGTAAGTGGCCCAGGCAGAAGACAGGGCATTTTGACACTACACTGACTTTGCTCACATAGTTCACAACTGTTTGGATGTAACAACATCCGGTATTACTGATGCTATCTGGGCTCTGTCACCTCCCAACGTCCCTGGGCTTCATTTCCTGTGCCTTATATCCTAAATGCTGTGAAGGAAGCCTTGTACATTGTGAGCCCATACTGGTTTTAGTTTCATTGTAGTAGTTTAGCTACCATTAGGAAAGTTGGTGGCCCTGGGGTTGGCTGAGTAGCCTTATAAATTGAACTCTTGCAAGCACATAAAAGCAGAATTCTAGGCTAATCCTACAGTTCTCCGAAGTCTCTACCTTATGTAGGAAGAAAGCACTTGATCTGAAGCATTGAAACCAGGATTGAGAATGGCCTTCATTGTGGCAGCAAAATCCAGACAGAGAAACTGGGAAAACTTCCTGGTCGGATTTTACCAGGAAGTGGTCATGGTTGAATACCTCAGAGTAAGCGCAGGGAGGGGAGGGAATGGGGCAGCTGGAGGGGAAGGGGGAATTGGGAAAAAGACAGGGCAGGCAACTTGATTGAGTCAGTGATTTCTACAACTTATTTCTAAGCTGAGTTCCAGAAAGGGAGGGATTGAGGGAGAGAAGGGAACCTGACTCTTGCAGGAAGGGAACTCAGCTCAGCAAGTGAGACACTGCTCACAATCGCTCCACATCGTGACTTACAGGAGACCCAGATTCTCTTCGTGTGACTGAATTGTCCGCTGATGTTTCTTTGGGGTGGCAGGTGAAATAATTGGCTTGTGTGTCATGGTCTCACATGTGAGTTGCTCACACAATGAGAGAACTTTGAGCGCAAGATTCACCCTCTTATCTCACAGGCACTGAGTGGAATGTCAAACAGAATTCTCTCTCTCTCTCTCTCTGTGTGTGTGTGTGTGTACACACATATACTTTTGCCTCTTGCTTCCTTCTCTTTTATTTTTGACAGTTAATATTTTTTGAGAACTGAGATATTGTTTAAGATACCAAAGAGTTGCAGAAAGATTCCACAGGATGCCTTTATACCCTTCATCCAATTTCCCTGTGTGTTACCATTTTACCTAACCATAGCACACTGATCAAAATGAAAACATCCTTGAAAGAGTGCTACAAACCAAAGTAGAGAACTTACTTACTCTAAATTCAACAATATTACCTCTAACAACCTTTTTATCAATTCCAGGGTCTAGTCTAGTCTTCCGCATTCTGGTCACCCTGTTCTTTCAGTCTCCTCCCTTTCCCAATCTGTGACAGTTCCTTATTCATTTTCTTTTCTTTCCTGAGGTGGCTATTTTTCATTTTCTCATAGTTCTTTCTTCAGGGAAGATCTCCCCTATCAACCAGCCTAAAATTTGCCTCGTAATCACTGTATTTGTACTTTCTCCAGAGAACACATCACTCTACGATGCTTCTTTCTTGACTTACCCATGTACAGATTTATTCTCGTCTTCCTTCAGTCTGATAAGAAGGATCTTGGTCTGTTTTGCCCAGAGCACAGGTCACGCTCTCAGGAGATGCTCAGCTGCCAGTGAGCCCATCAGTGCGTTGCTGCTTGAAATGTGGGCTGCAGCAGATGCATATCCTCTGCATTTCCTGGGAATGTGTTAAAAGAGTAGAGTTAGAACGTCTTCTAATTCTCCTCTGTTGGATCAGAATCTGCATTTTGATAGGCACCCGAGTGATTGTTTGGCACACCGAAGTTTGAGAAGTGCTACTTTGTGTGTCTTTCAAAGTAGCCTAGCATAGATCCCAGCTCTAATCACGGTGGGATATGTGTTCTATGGACACTTGGGAACTGGGATCTGTCATACCCTTAGCTTACCCTAAATTCAGCCTCCAACCTCCAAGAACTAGGAAACATTTTGAATTTCAACACGACCATCCAAGGTGTGAAGGATATGTCTGGCTGGGAAAGGCTTTCAGGCAAGGGTAGAGTTTCCTGACTCTGCCTTCCGGGGACACACACTCTGCCATCCCTTGAGGTTGCCATCCCATTAGTGGGTGCTGAGCATTTTAGAAGGGATTAAGTCACACGAAGAAGTGAAGCAGAAGGAATAGACACAGTTTTCTTAGATACTCTTTCTAGAGTGAAGTGTTGGAGCTGAGGAGGTTCAATGTGAAGGGGCAGAGGTCGCCTGCCCGTGCAAGGTCAAGCTTCCTCTCTGGCCTGTGTGAGGACACCTGATTTGTTGGCTGGGGGTTTTGGAGCTGTAGGCCTGAGTACATTGCTTACAAGCAAGAAGTTTCATATAGGCAGGAGTGTCTGCAGCACACGTCCCTACAGGGTCAGGACCGCCCACTTCCCGAGCTGCTGCTCTGTTTCTCCCTGCCCTGCATGCAGCACGTGGGAGGAGAGATCAGCTGCATCTTTGGAGTCATTTCACTACTTTCCTCTTCTCACCTTTATGTTCTCACGTCGTCGCCACACTGCTTGTAGTATCCATCTCGTTTAGGAAGACTCCCTGGTGTCTTTAGACTGGAAGAACATCCCCGAGATATTTCTGTGGTGGAATCTCCAACTTTGAGTTGAGACGATCGCTTTGTTGTGTAGATACGTGAAGGCTTTTGTTCTCCTTTGACGATGGTGCACGTAGATGTGATAGATATGTAGCGCTTTAACTCAAGGACCTCTGTGCTTTGACCCAAATTGTTCTGAAATTGCCTCTCATTTGTTCTCATGGAAAACTTATTCTCTAAGACCCCACGTGTAAGCCAGCTCCGCTGTAGCGCTCCTCTCTTCTTGTCTGTGCTACACATTAACCATCTCACCACTCTGGCCACTGTATTAACTAATGGATTTACCTGAAGATATATCTCCTGCAGAAGCTGAGGGCTTTTCATCTCTGTAGGATAAGTGCCTCACACAGCAAGAGCAACGAGAAATACAGTGACCATCACAAAGAAAAGCCCATTTACAGAATGTGCCTGGAGAGCCAATCTGTGTCATTATCACGTTTAATCTCTCCAGTCATCCTGTGGCGTAGATATTCCTAACCTCCACTTTATGAAGGAGCAAAGTGAGGCTCAGGAAGTTGACATACATTATTCAAAGTGGCAGAGCTAGGGTTTACATCTTAGCCTCTGGGGTCCCCTTGTGTCACACAGGTTAATATAACAGCTAGTGACATATGTGCTCTGGTATTTAAATAACTGCAAACTCCAGGAGGCTTCTCTTGGACTCTAGTCTGTAGAGTGCCATTTGCTTTGACAAAGTGGATTTGATTTCCATTTTTCATCAGTCTCTGCAAATGAGTGACCCTTGGACTCAGCAAGATTCAGCCATCTTTCTTGGACCCTTGTGAAATCAGGATGAAACAGGGGCTGCTGCCTCCAGTGACCTCATGTCGGCCCAGCCCTTAGAAGGGTACCACCATTCTTGCCTCTTCAGTGTGAGAAGCGTGACACGTGAACACACAAGAGCCAGACCAGCCCTGCTAGCACTCCTTGCAGGGACAGAGCACAGGGCAGCGGATGTTGGTATCGGCTAGAATCTGCTGTCTGAGCACATCTGACCTTCTTTGGAAAATGTCTGACTGCCTTCCTTGCTCCTGTTCACTGATACCTGGAGGCACTGTGAGGAGTCCGATGGAGGGATGGGACTAGAGCCATGAGCACCTTGACTCTGAGCTGAGTCCGTCCCGATGGACCACTGGTATGATTTGGATGGTCTATGCAATACTAATTCCAATCTCACTGTTCATGAATTACTCATTTATCTCTAGGCTTTTCTTCAAAGGCAGCGTTAAGTTCAGATGTTACCTTAATGTGACCATGTTAGTCAGAACTTACCCTTTGCATGGAAAGAAATCGCAGGTAGCCTAACAGGGCTGGACACAAAAGGAAAGGACAGATGCCACCAGGAAGCCCATCACAGCTCTCCCTCCGAAGCTCCTCGCCTGTACCTCAATGCGGTTCCCAGCCCCGGTGGGGATCAGAGGAGGCCTGGCCTTGCAGAGCTGAATGCTTGCTCAGTTGTCCTCAGGGCTTGCTGCTGGTCTGACTCTGGACTATTTCTGTGGACTCCCAGTGGCTTGTGTTGTGGGAACCACGTAAGCTGGTGGTCCTGTAGGAACTTCTGTGTGACTTTTGGCAAGCCAGTTCTCACCTCTGAGCTCTGCTTCCTGCGTTGACCTTGGTGGGGAGAGGTGAGGGATGTGTGGGGTTCGGCAGACTTCTGCAGTCAGTGTTGGTGCCGAAAACAACATCCTGGGGTGCAGGAAATGGTGCAGATACCATTTCCCCAGTCTCCCTGCAGGGAGGTAAGAGCGCTTCAGGATGAGCTGTGATCCCACCTTGTCTGCTTTGCTCCACTAACCAAGGCAGCAATTGTCTTTTGTAAATGAACTTTATGTATATTCATGAATCCTATCTTTCTGTACACATTCTATTGGGGAGGCTTGTTTTTCTGTCAAGCTGTGTTTTATCAAAATAGCAAGCTCAGCCTTCTGGGTATTTTCCAAGGCCATAGTTGGCTGGCTTGGTGTTTGGAATAAGGTCATTTAGGTCTTTGCATAGAATACCTTCCAAATGTTGAGGTTCTTTGGGAAGTGTAGACAGAGATCGCAGCATTGTCTGGAAACAATCTCACCGGCTTGTTCTAGGCAGAAGAAATCTGAAGTTTGCTCACACCACCATTGGCCTGCAGCCTTCCCACCCTGCTCCCTCTCTCTGACTGGTTTTAGAAAGATTCTTGACATTTCTAGACTCATCCTGTTCCCAATAGGCTCTTCATCTCTACCTCCCTCTGTATACCTGTGGGGTGTGAATTAGCATATCCAGACTCTGTTTCACGCAGATGCAAAATAAGATTGCAGTTCCTACACACTCTGTCGCGGTTACTTATTTGTTGCTGGGATACTACACCCAACACACACATCTTAGGAGAGAATGTCTGCTCTTCCCAGCCAGACCCCATCACTTAAATGCACATAGAATCCATAGATAGATATTCTACAATATCCAAATATAGGAGGCTTTTGAGGAACCGTCCAGCTTAAGCCACAGGGCTGCTGGAGCCACATGGGATGCAGCCCTGGGGGCTCTGCCAGGCTGGGTGTGTCTGGATCTACACACTAGAGAAATCCTCCTTCTGTTCGTACTTTCTCTCCAGGGGCCAAGTGAGCCTTAGGGATTGATTTGGGAGCCATACTCTTTATCTTTCTTTTAAACCATACCGTGGTAATTTGTTTTCTAAATCTTTCACTTTCACTCTCTTTCTTTTTGCCTTTTCTTTGCTTTCTTCTTTGTTCTTATTTTCTTTCCATCTTTCCTGCTTCCCACGTTGCTCTCAGAAAGAGCTTATCAAAACGCAAAATTACAACTAGTTTATTAAAGGTCTACTTGGATTTTATCAGAAATTCATGAATCAGTACAGCCTTTATTCTATAAAACCAAAGGAGAAATTCTGCTCAAAAGTGGCAGAACAGTGGGATTTATAAAGTAGGAATAAGGAAATAGAACCTCAGAAAACAAAGCTAAATAATTGGCTAATATCACATTACTCTTTTTGAGATTTAATGTAGCAGGGACTTCTTTACTGCTTCAATTCAGGTCGAATAAAAACTTGTATTTTGAAGAGAAAAGCAGTCTGTTTTGGAATGCAAGTTTATAAAGTAAAATCAGTGAAAACCGAAAGTGTAATAAATTGTAAAAAATGGCCTGTTAGCTTATTATACAAATATAATTATTGTTTCCATTACAGTGCATTTATTTTTAGTTTTCTAGTGGAGTAGGTAATTTTACAAAATTGCGATCACCAAAATATGTAATTTTGCATCTTGGTGTCTTCATTCCACATTGCACATATAATAATAATTTTTTTTCAAATATTTTTCTGAAAGCACAATTTTATGGGTTCCCAGTGATTTTACTGTTAAGATATTGGACTACTTCATTAAAATGTTGTATTACTTTGTGTATGAAGGTAGTTTTTCTTTTTTTTTTTTTCATTTCCATCGACTTTATTCAACAAGTATTTGGCATTTGTTCTGTGGCAGGAAATGGAAACCAGCAGTGAGGATTATGCGGTTTGATGTTATCTTGTCCCCAAGGAGCCATGGCAGACAGCAAAAAGGAAACAGGGTGAGTGTTTAATTCCAGGTTCTGGTGCATGTGGTGAAGACAAAATAGATTGAAGTAAAAGACTAGAGATGGAGGAAAGTGGGCAAAAACAAGAAGGCAATGTGGACATGAGGGCCAAGGATTTCCTCCCAGAGGAGGTGAAATTTTCACCTGACTGACGGTTGCTCTAGGCTAGTGCAAATGCTCTGGGGTAGGAATGAATTTGGACAATTTCAAGGATAATGGGACAATGTGATTGGTACAGAGTGAGAGGAAGCAGGACTCAGAAGGAGTCTAAACAAATGGGCAGAGAGATCACTTGTACATCAGTAAAAGACACCTGGCCAATGTAAAGAACTTAGACTTTACTCTAAGTCTGCTAAAAATTTGAGAGTCACGTGTTTTGCAGTTGCTCGTTGTGTAGATATGGTAACGTGATCACGAGAGAGGTCTGGGCTAGGGGCAGATTATAACTTCAGGAAGGACTTCCAGTGAGCACCAATGCCTTCGAGGAGGGCAGAGCCATAGGATTAGTGACGAGTGGTTGTGTTCAGTATTTGCTTTCAAGGAAGCAAGGTGTGGATTTACTGGCAGATTAGACGTGACATAAAAATGCAAGAGAAGACCCAGGGATGAGCTCTTATCTCTCATCTAAGTAACTGGAAAATGGTGAGGATACTTATTGAGATAGTTAAGGCACAGAAGAGGAGAGATCTAGAAGGTGGATTTGGAGCCTGTTAAATTGGAGATACTTATTAAATATTTGATAAGAGCTGTCTAGTAGACTGTTGGATATTCAAGTCTGGAGTTCAGAGCAGTTGACACTGCGTATGTACATTTAGAAGTCACTGGAGGTACATATGGCTTTTAAAACCATAGAACAGTGTTTGATGTAGCCCCAGAGAACAGGTCCTAGATCCTCCACCATTTCACAGATCAGGTAGATGAGGATGAGCATCAGGAAGGTGGGCTGTGCTGTGACGCGTAAGGCCAACCTCAACCTCTGCTGGAGAGGGGATTACATTTTCTGATTACCTTTGATATTTTTTCTTTAGCATGGATTCCTTCCAGTGAAATTATTGGGTCAAAGGGGGTCTTCATATATTGAAAACTCTTTCTAAATGTTGTCACATTATTTTCCAAAAATGTCATGTCAATTTCTATTTCCATTATCAGTGCATGGTTGTACCTATGACAGAAAACCAATTTCACCTTAGCCAATTTAGGAGGCAAAAAATACAACATATTGATTTTAACTTGGAATTCTTTGTTTTCTAGAGAGCCTAAGGCTGTTTCTATTTCCTATGTCCATGCCCATTTGTAAGTCTTATATAACTGTCCTTTCATCTTTCGTATTGTGGTTATGCAATGTTTTATAATTATTGGAGGAGTTTTTAATGTATTAAAGTTAATTATATGTATTTCTTACAAGTGTTTTTGGTTTGATTTTACCATAGTGCCTATATTGAAGCTTAGCGATTCTTATGGTTTGGATCTGAAATGTCCATCCAAAAATCTCAAGTGTTGGAAAGGCGACTGGATGACAGGAGTCAACTGAATCGAGTGGGGTAACCCACTGATAATGTCATGTCCAGTTAGGAGGTGGAGCCTGGTTGGAGGGATGAGTCAACCTGGGCCCAACCCAGAAGGGTGTACCCTGGCCCCTCTCCACCTCTCTGGGCTCTCTGATTCCTTTTTGCCTTGCCATAGGCTTGTCTCCGTGCCAGGTCCTTCCACCATCTGTAGACAATGGTAAACAGATGGAGGCCTCTAAAACCTGAGCCAAAATACATTTTTCTTTCCTTAAGTTGTAGGTATTAGGTATTATGTACCAGCAACAACAACAAAATGACTAAGACTACTACTTTTATCCACCTTGTTGTCAATGATTTCTAAGTTAGTTATTTTCTTTAAAAAAATAAAAAACTCCATTGCTCTAAATTTTGGGAAACACTAGAAAATCAATTTTTATACTATTTTCACTAACTTTGGGTAATAGAATATCTTTATAAAATAAATTGAGTAGCTTTTCATTTTCTTCTGTATTTTCTGTAGATATTACCCTAAAGAACTTATCTGTTCCATGAATTTCAGAAAACGTGCAACAGTAAAGTCACACAAACTCTGAGTCCTTTTCAACATGGTGAGTCAACAGCATGTTCCTGCTATGAGCTCCTTCTGGGATGTTGCTTCCTCTTCAGCTACTTCTTAATTTATTCTTTTTACTCTAAGTATTACATTTATCCATGTTGATGGAATTTATTAACATGTATCTGTGCATAACATTATCTCATAATTATAATCACTTTATCAGCATACGTTATAGCTCCTTTCTTATTTTTAATTTTCTTGTTTCTAATTTTTCTTAATTAGATTTGCTCAAGTTGTATATTTTATTGGCTTCTTCAAAGGACCAACTCTCAAACTTACCAATAACGTTGATGTTTTCCCTTCTGATTTTGTGAGCTTCTGATGTAATCTCCACTGTCTCCCCTGGTGTCTGCAGGTTTGTCTTAGTCAGTTGTCCTCAGCCTCTGAGCCACATTTATGCTTCACACAGACCTCACACCAGCTGGGACTCATCTCTCGGTTCACAGGAGACAGGACTCGTGGGCTTCCCAGTGTTCCGTGTTGTCAAGAACCTGATGGAGGTCACAGAGATTTTCATCCCTTTAATTCTTTTTCTTCTATCGATATAGTCATTTCATTTTTCTTGAGATTCTGAAATGTTATTTGGTTCAGAATGACACACACAACTGATGGGAGCCAGCAGGCACTGAGCTTACCACGGCCTCTTAACCAAGGACATGTCCCCACCACCTCTTAAGGAGAGCCGGCCCTGAAGGAGACACCATATTTGCCATCCCTGATCATAACAATGACCTTTTCTTGTCCCTTTTATCTAGTCATCAGCCACCTGTTCCAAGTCAGTAGATTTGATTCTGCCCCCCAGATCGGCGAAGCTTCCGACTACTTGGATTTCAATGTTGTTTCTATATCTTCTAAGTTTTAACCTTCCAAGTTTCTTTACGATTACGATTTCTGGGCTAGTTTATCAACTCTGTTGCCTTTCCTCTCTTTCTCTGTTCTTACATTAGCTCAAGGGAATCTAACATTAAAATAGCACCGATGATGATAAACAACAGTAACATGCATCCTTAAGGAGGAGGCAGTTATCTTGTCCCTTTCATATTCGGATGTATGACTACTTAGATTGTGAGTAAAGCACAATATTCCTAGACTTGGAACTCAGTTTAAGGTGCTCAATTTATATTCTTCCATCTGTAGTTCAAAACTCCTGACTACGGAGAAGCTTGGTCACATCTTATAATTCATCCAACAGACATTTATTGAGTACTAACATTGTTCCTTTAACTGTTTTGGAGCTTGACTGAGCTTTGAGTTACAGCAGTTATAGAACCAAGTCCCCCGTGGAGAGAAAAGTAGGCAGCTAAGCTAGAAATGCACTAAGAATGTGTAAAAGAGAGAAAGAGGGGTTCTGAGGTACACTGTTCCTGCATGCTAGTTTTTTTTTTAAATAGGAGGTCTAATGTTCCAACACATTAATATTTGAGCAGAAGCCTGGAGGCATAAAACAAGTAGCCTTCGTGCTAACTAGAGCAGTAGCATCCCTGATGGAGAAGACTGCAAACACGAAGACCTTGAGCTGAGGGTGGCCAAAGAGGCAGCCAATGGCAAGACAGAGCAAGGTCAGAGGAGAAGCTTGGGGCCAACAGCACGCGAGTCTGTCAGGCCACAGTAATACATGTGGAAAACAGAACAGTCCAGCAGGATATCCCGCAAAGGAGAGACATCGTCATCAAACGGCATTGTGGAGAAAAAGAAGGCGTGGTGGGAAAGAAGGTACGAAATGTCAGCGTTGGGAAGACCACTCGTGACGGAATCACTCGTGCGACCACAAGTTCACTTGGCCAACTCTAACTGGACACCTGATCCACGTGGACTTTGCTTTGTACTCACACTGCTTCCTCTTCAAGAAAATGTATTCTAGTTTCATTGACGCATTGTCTTTAATGACATATAAGATGTCATTTCTTGCATCAAATTTATTTCAGAAATGAACCATTTCTTTCATTCTTTATCTGTACTACAGAATCTTTCCATTGGTCAGGCAATTTTCTAAGTTCCTTCAGTGGCGCGGAATTCCCGCTGCTACAACTTTCTTCGCCCTTTACCTCACCTCCTGGGTAGATGTTTTTGACAACTCTGGCTTTCAAGGACCCTCCCCCCAGTCTTTCCTGAGTGGAGTTGGGAGGCTGTCAAAATGACACCTTCCTGGTCCTCTTGCTTCTTACATTCAGTAAAACTAGACCTCATTTGTCTTAGATGATAAGCAGTACTTCCTTGGGAGAAAGGATCATGGTCATTATATGGCTTTTAAAATATAGTTCTGCATTTTACTATGTAGCAGAATTTTCTTGAAAGTCTAACAAAGGAATAGAAAAAAAGCTTTACTTCTTGTGCTCGTCCAGACTCCTCTATCCTTTTAAAAATTTCCTTGACCATATCCATGGAAATCTAAGGATATAGAATAAAAGCAGTATTAGCATAGTTAACAGTGTGGCACAGGCTCCAAATCAGGATGGATTTGGTCTTATAGCTCCAGCGTGGCTAGACTGGCTGAGTGTCAGAGAATGAATTCTTGGCTTATTTAATTGTCTTAATCACAGTGATATTTTATATCCTGGAACCAATCTGTAGTTTGTTGTATGCTCCATGATCATAGGTTTTCCTTAGAAGTCCAGCTAGTTATAACGGATGACATTGCAACATTTCTTTGAACAGCATAGTACGTGAAAAAGCTTCCATCTCAGCATCCTGTATTCCTGGGACTATCTGTGTTTCTTTCTCTTTTTCTAACACTCATCTTCAGAGATTCAAGAAGTACCCCTGCCTTCACTTCCTGCTCTGCTGCCTTCTGGGAGTTGTAGTATTTGGTCCCAGAGAAAGGAGTAGAGGAGGAATATGGGTAGAAAGATGAGGCTCAGGTAAACTGGACACTTAAAGAGTATTTGCTTGATTTCTGTCTTTTCTAGAATGTTAGCCCCAGAAAAGCTGATTTCCCCCTTTGAACCACTTTATCTCCAATCCTTAGAGGACAGTGGATAATCAGCAGAGAATTGACAAACTGAACATAAGAATGAACCATTGTCTAATCCAGATGTTCTTTTCTATATAGTTTTTTTTCGGAACTATCAACATCATTTCTTTTCTCCACCCTATCTTTCCCATATTCCTCTCTTTCTCTCTAGGATGCTCTGGGACTGCGACGTCTCCTTGGTGCGAATATTCATGAGGACTTCTTGATCTGTTTTGAGACTTTCAGAGCAGCAATCAGAGTACATAACTGGACAAAACATTCAGCTTCATTGTACATATATTATAGGACCTCTTTCCTCACGGCTGGGGTGTTATCAGGACCTGAGACTGCAATGGGCTTTAGCGCGGGGACCTGGGAGCAGTTTTCAGAAAGATTCCCAGAGTCTTCTAGAGGCTGTGTCAACTCTCTTCTAAATCTCTGAGAAGCACATCTGTATCATTTCATTATTTCCTTCACATGTGGCACCCAGTAGGTTTCTAATATGTATTTTTTTATGTTGCAATAAATTCTTACAATTTTGGCAAATAAGCCTATAGTACTAGTAAGTAAAATTAGGCTTAGCCTCCCCACTTTTTCCTTCTCAACCAGTTATGTTGGTGGTAGAGACTCTGCCAGCTCTGAGGGTTCAAATCTCAGTCCTGGCACTTGTTGGTTGTGTCATCATCTTACACAAATGCAAAATCTCTGCACCTTCATTTTTCATAATAAATCAAATGAGATTGAAATAGCACTCTTTCCATAGGGCTGTTAGAAAATAAAGTGATGCATGTGAGGTACTTAGATCAGTGCCAGTTATGTACTACTGCTATGTAGTGTTAACATGGTTGCAATTGATATTTTAGAGTGGCATGGGCCTCCCATACAAATTGTTTTATAAATCATTTCTGATCTGGGCTGCCATTTATCAACAAACACATACACTCCCTTGATTTTTTCCCCCCTCACCTGTTAGTTTGAACCCTTATCTTTCACCTTGTTATAGCTTTTATCTGAGCCGAGGGTTAGAGCGGTACTGTGGTTTGTTCCCCAAAAGTCTCATGTATTGGAATGTTATAGATTGTCTATGGAACCATGTGCTGTTGGGAGATTGGGGTCTAGTCTGTAGGGATGGATTACAGGTATGTAAATTGGATTATTGGCGTGTAAATTGGATTGTAGACATGTAGTTGGGGTTCACCACACCTTCCACACCTGGATCCAGGAGGGGCTGATCACTGGGAGGAAACCTGACTTCGTGGGGGGCCTAGTCTCAGTTACTCCCAACTTGTCTTCCAGTTCATGATGTCATGAAAAGCTGCCCCCACCTTTGCCTCTGCCATGTACTTCCACTGCTGCCAGCCGCCCCTGAATGGACTGTGACCTTCTGAAACTGTGAGCTAAAAGAAACCTTTTCTCCCCTAAATTTGTACTGAGTCACAGCAGTGAAAAAGTAACTAATATAAGTGGGTAGAATCCAGTTGAAACAGGCTTTGGGTACCAGGTCCCAGAAGCCACAGAGAATAGCAGCATTGGTTACTTGTATTAGGTGGCTCCTTTTACTGACTGCAGAGCCTGGAGGAAGGGTCCATGTTTGCCCAGTGCTGTGGAGGGCATGTGTCTCCCAAGCTATCTTACCCCTGGTGTAAAATGGGCAGGCTAAGAAGCTGCCGCTGCCCCTTATTAGGTGGGGAGGTTTGCTTGGGTTTTGCCTTAGGAATTCTGAAGAGCACTGACTGCTCTTAGTTCCAGAGATAATAGTTTCTCTCAGGACCCCACTGAGACCTGACTTGGGAAACAATCCCCCGATTTTAACCCTGCTTGCTTAGCTGTAGTCTGATACAGCTTTGCCACTTCCTAACCCTGACACTCTTGGGTCTTGGTAGGTTTTTTTTTTTTTTTTTTGTAGTATTGCTCTTTGGATTGAATTTGAAAATGTGTATAAATAATTTCACACAGAGTCTGGCAACTGGTGTGTCCTCAGTATAGGTTGGCTACTTCTATGAAGCTTTAACACAAAGTGCCAGCGACAATTCTCCCTAATTTAAAGATGAGGAATTTGTTACAGTGTGTCCTAATTGTAGATGGATCTGGAATCTTGATCTCCCCTTTAACATTTCTTCATTGTACGTGGTGCTCTTGACGTTCAGGATTGATGTCTATATGAATATTATTGCTAGAATTTTTTTAGGTTGTGAAGATAAATCTTCACCTTCCATTCAAAGTCCTAAGGAGATCACTAGGGAGTCAGTGTGTGGCTGTTTACCGGGTAAGTTCTAAGCCACCAGCTCACTACAGACGGGTTGGCTATCATCGAGTTTTAGATGTGCAGGCTCTGGAATAGCTGCCTCTTGTGAATGAAAGGAATGAGCAAAGACACACAGTCCTAAACCCTAACCATCTCATGTTGCAGTCCCAGAACAGCAGCTCTGGAGAATTAAATCGTTTTAAATAGAACATTTATATTCAGGTATCTTTGATTATGATGACTTCTATGCAGTTAATATATTTTTCTGAGTTTAAAGCTAGAATATGGAAAATACATTTGCTGCCCGAAGAAACTGTTCCTGTGTGTTACTTGAAGGCAATATTTTAGGTCACACAAACTAAAGATATGCAATGTTGTATTCCTGTTAATCATCAATTATATAGGATCTCTGAGTAGCCTGAGGATAGTTTCTGAAAATAATTTTTGCATCGACTGTTTGTGAAACATGGTGCTAAGTGCTTTGTATGTTTTTCCTCATTTCAATGCCAACAGCTTATCAGGTAGCAACTACCGTTATTTCTGTTTTGTGCGTGGAAAGCCATAGCACAGTGCTGAAATAATGTTACAGGATCAACAGCTACTCTAGAGTGAAGCCAAGATTCGACCTCACCAGACATTTGGCTTTGCTTTTGATTGCTGGGTTTTATTGCCTTCCTTGATAGTTACATTTGGTCTTAATTTGCATTTTATGACTGATAATTTGGTTGTGACTCTTCACATTTTATCCTCTGCTTTCTTGGAGCTAATATTCTAGAAACGACAGACAGTAAGTGGATATTCTTTAAGTATCCATTTGTATGTTTTCCTCTGCGACCTATATTTTAAAATTCTTTTTTCACTCTCAATTGATTTTTCTTAAAGTGTTTTGTCTGTGATAAGAATGTCTCCCAGAAAGATGGGAAGCAGAATGATGCATCCACGTCTCCCATTTGCTTTTGTCTGAGGTCTTCCCAAAGAGTGCTAATCCCCCACTTCCGGGCTGCCTTGTGATGTCAGCCTGAGCCTTAGGGCAGAAAACTGACCTTTAGGTAATGTAATACCAGCACCAGATAGATGATTTGGTATGGATCTGAGGAGAGCTGAGGGGAGGATACTTTGGCAGTAGAAAATATGAAAGGGGATATTACGCACCTCTGGACCTTGGGAAGCTTCTGTTGTAGCGAAAAAAATGAACGAAAGGGGATATGTTAATCACCCTTTTGTTGCTGTGTCACAATACTCAACACCCACAACTTAAGGGAGAAAAGGTTCATTTTAGCTCACCATTTCCGAAGGTCTCAGTCCATGAATGGGTGACCAATAATGGTGGAAGCACGTGGCGGAGTCCTTCTCAGAGAAGAGCTGTTTGTCTCATGGCGGGCAGGAAGGAAGCGAGAAGAAGCGAGTAAATTCTATATACTCTCTCAGGTTGGTGATCCGCCTCTTCCACATCGAGCCCCACCTGCCAACAGCACAAGAAATTGGTAGATTGACTTCCATGATTAAATCACCTTCCAAACATGGTGCTTTTGGGGAATATTCCAGATCCGAACCACAAGGGAATAAGACAGTATGGGTGGTTAGCAGGGAGAGTTTAAGAAGATCTGGGCGGAGTCTGTCCTACATCAGATGAGCCACGCTTCTCTCTGGCTTCTGAAGTGCTCCTCAGCTAGGTGTTCTGGGGCACTTCTCTGTGTCTCTCCCCTCCTCTCTTCCCCTTCATGCCAACCCAATTTGAGTTTTCCCGTTATTGTCTTTCACAATTGCAGTTTCAGAGGTTTCTGCTGACTGACTAATGTCTTCTTTATAGATACTCACATGACTAAAAAATAGGCTTCTGGTGCATAAATATCATATTGACAAGAGAGTGAAAGAGGAGAATAGGGAAATTCATGGTCTTTCAGCCAAGCACATGGATTTTTGCGGTTGCGTCCCCCCCCCTTTTCTTTCTGAAATCTGCAGAAGCCGTTACACTAATAGCTGTGATTTGTATAATTTCTGGAGTGCAGCAGAATAAAAAAGCCAGGCTGCGGCAGGCAGACAGTCTGACTTGGCTGATATGGGGCAGGGCCTGGTATTAAGGAAAAGCCCAACCAACATGTGTGCCCCTGAATACTCATGAGGCTGACTCAGTGTACATGCAGTGGGTACAGTGAATAGCAGTAGCTTCTAAGTCAGTCACCGTGGTGGCATGTGGATTCACAGACAGGAAGGAATGGGAGCACCTGCTCCCAAGGCACGCCAGGCCCAGACGAGCATTTCCTACTAGGTGTTGTTCAACCCAGAGTTGCACAGACATTGGCTGTTCCGATTGAGGGCAACTCTTTGATTTTGGGATTCCTTCTCTGATGGACAGATCACCGTTCAATCTATGGTATTATCCATGTGAGGCTCACAGTAATGAAAATCTTCATCTTAAAGCACTTAAATGCTAATCCTTGTTGCATCACCGAAGGGTTTCTGTGTGGCATGGAGGAAAATAAATGGGAAAAGTACAGGATCCCCAGATCCTGGCTGCACAAGTTATTTCTGCTTAAAGGTATAGGTGAGGTGGCACTGTGAGTTCTTGGGACGATGTGAGATCTACTGCAGGGCATGTGCTTAATAAATATTTGCTACTATTGTATTTAATTTTCTTTCTATTTCTTTGCCCAACACTTAATTTCTAGTTTGTGATGAGGGGTCTGGGTTGTGATAAAATTTGTTAGTGTCTTCTGGAAGACAAGAATCATTGCAGATGTTCCAGCAGTTCCAAGTCTTATGCATTCCTCAGAAGCAAGTCTTATTGTTTGAACCACCTGCTGCCTGCCTCTTTTGAAGAATAAAAGCATTTTGTTTGAAGAAGGCTGGGTGTTATAGGTTTGTCTACAGTGGATCTCAAGGCCACAGCTACAGAGGCCCATAGGAGAGTGGCTGGAGAGTCCTCAAGAGTAGCTAACCAGGAGAACAGATGACGAGGTTTGGGCTAGCTGAATGCTAGTGTCGAAGGATATTCTCCCCTTTCCCCCAGTCTGTGCTGGCAAGTCTCTTATTCCTCCCTGGGCCACAACTGTTATTAACGTTCAGATTTGGAGATAATGGTTTTAATTAAACTACTTTACTGTTTACTACTGTTATGGGAATTTGCTAATTAATCTTTATGTAATTGTTTTGCAATGGCTGTACAGCAAAAGTTCTTAAATTGTAAGTTGCATTTCTCATGGAGAATCTAATTTTGAATCAGAATCTCATGTTAATAAAAAACAGCAGAGGTGAGAAATTAACCATTTGAAGTCGCTGTACACCCAGAGTTCATCTGTCTTCAGTTTCGTGAGTTGTCCAGGCTGTGGAGTGCCTCCTCCGCAGCCTTGGCATGTTGACAAGGGTGAAGGGTCCGTTGATGGCCATGTAGCAAGACAATTCTGACCCCACATTTACAAAGGCCTAAAGCCATTTTCCATTAAACCCAAGACTCTTCCTGGCTTCTAGTGGAGCCCCTGTTAATAAAATCCCTGTGGGAGACATGTCTGCTGAACTTTGAAAAGAGTTAATCAAATGCTGGCAGGTGCCTCAGATACCCCACAATATTCATTGGAGGTATTCATTTCAAAAGTATAATAGTAGCCCTCCAGTATACTTAGAACTTATTTATGTAACTTGGTCAGCGTCCCTCTTTGATTCATGGTTTTTGTCCCAAGTCATGGAAAAGGCAAGCTTCAGGAAGGACTAGTGGCCCTCATTGGCACCAACCTGCAGGAATAGCACATCATCTTGATAAAATTTGCTTTGATGAGAAGCCAAGCCCAAACATTTCTTCAAATAATGCTTTCATCCTATTATTTCTTATCTCCATGCTTCAATTTATATTTCTTTTATGAACTTTCATCTTGGTGACTAATCTGGTCTGATGCTTGCATATATTTCCTGCTCAACCTATTATTCATAACTTTGATATCACCTTCTAACTTGTTTAAAATATCAGTTATTTCTTCATTTTTGGATATTTTTTGTGATAAATTTTGTTACCATTAAATGTTTCCACCTTCCATCTATTTTTCACCAATATTGCCAGTTTGGGGAGAACTTCACTCTGTCTATGATCTCAAGTTTATTTAGGGACTGCTAACATTCATCCCAATCACCACAGAAAGATTGTTCAGGGATAAGAGGCAAGAGGACCTTTTCTCACTCTCCTGGGAGAACTCTCACCAGTCCCAGCGCTCCCCATTTACCAGATTTGGGCCTCAGAGCAGAGCTCTCAACACACTGCTTCAGCACCCAGGACAGCTCCTCACAAAGTTGGTACATTGTACTTTATCGAGAGATGCAACACCAATAGGTGAATAGAAGGCTGTAGGGAAATGATACAAAGAAGAAAAATCAAATATACAAGGTTACACGTTACTGAGATGGCCATGGATTTTTGAGAACTGTAGCTGGTCACTTCAGTAGCCATACAAATACCTCCAGGAAGGACATGTGCAAGCACTGTGACCCGGACAGTCTATTCTCGGGGAAGAAGATCAAGCAATTTATGGCTGGTTCTTTCCCTTTAATGTTTCTTCACGGTCAGATCCACCTTCCGGGTTGCCCAGGCCTTGGTAAGTCCAAGTTGTATTATGGGTTAACTCTCCTTCCTATTATCAGGTAGTATCAGCGAAGCTGACCTGTGATCCTGGCACCGCTTAAGGTCCATCACAGCAAGTGCAGTGGAGGCCATGCACAACCTGGCACATTCCCGAGGACAGGCTGAGTCCTTTGAGTGTTCGGAGATAAAGTGACAGAATGTCTCATGTAGATTTCCTCACTTGAATGTCTCTGGCTCTACCATCCTCATTCAGTTTCCAGAAAAAACAAAAAACAACCTTTCTGTATGGGCCTGCTTCGAAAACAAGTTGACCCATCTTTACCTCATTAACTTCTGCTTATGCCGGCAGCCTCAGCTTCAAAGAAACGTTCCTGGGTCCCACAGTATGAAGTAGATCTCTATTGTACATCACATCTCATAACTGTCATTCACTTGTAGCAGTGTATTTCCTGGGACAATTGCTAAACTTTCATTTGTAACTTCCCTGAAGTGGCAAACTCCACAGAGGCAGGAATAATACTGCTCTGCTCTCCTTGTATTAGTAGCTCCTAACATATTTCACTTCACACACACACACACACACACACACACACACACACACAGAATAAAGAAATGTCAATGAATAAGTGAACAACTGAATCTCTCTTCTCTCTCACCTTTTTCTGTCTATAGTACAGAGAATCCAGGATCTTGCACATGCTAGGATGCTAGGCAGGTTCTCTTCTACTGAACTATATTCCAACTATCTTTTTGATCCTCTATTTCCATAGGCCTTGAGGCTCACGAGACAATAATTTTTCCAGTATAATTGGGGCCTTCTGTAGTTTTCTATAATGGCTGTCAAAATGGCTTTTCAGAAAGTAATTGACTTTAATTATGCCTCAAACCGACCCTTTGGATGGAAGTGAAAAATAACTGAACAAAGGGAAATGATTCAGAATGGTCTGTGGGGTCCAATCATTAGTTAAGACTGATAGAAAGTTAGGTGTGGATAAATCTGGACTCCCCAGTGTGAACCACATGACTCATTTTCTCCATCATGGGGCTTGTCTGGGCTTTTGGGACTTGTCTGTCCACCTTCATGTCAACTTGTCTTCCTTTAAAGGGTTGGTAGAATAGACTCAAAGTTATGGAGACGCAGGGAAAATTTAAGTCAAGATCAACAGCTATTAACCTGTATCAATGACAAAATCTATACTTGTCCAGATGTTCGACTGCAAGGATTACTTGAGTAACCTGAACTTCAGGGCCAGAGACCAAGAAGGTAGTTTTCAAAGTTCCCTCTTGTTTCCAAGTGAATGATACAGGTGTGATATCCATGAAGAGTATAGAGAAAATGTCACCAAAGTCCTGAGATGACCAAGGAAATGAAACCACACCAAGAAATAGAACTGTTTCCCTGGCTCTAGGCAGCAGCAAAAGACCCTGCCAAGCAAAGTTGTAATTAGGATCAAAAGAGGCAGATGCGTTTATTGTACCTCGTCAGTTGACCTTTGGTGCAGAAGTTTATAAGCAGCAAATATGGATTCCCATAAAAGGTGATGCAGTTGCCTGGAGTTGCTGATTTTTGGCACTTTCATCATTGTTTCCTATCCACTGACTTCACAAACACATCTCAGTCTGCTTTACAAAAAACACTTCCTTTTGCCTTAAACATTGTGGGACCTTATGGCAAGCTCCCATAACCTCTCTTCATCCATCTATTCAGTGAAGCCTTGACAACTGATTCACGTGTCTTGATCCTTTTCCTTCCAAGCATCAGATAATCCAGGTCGCACTATTCTTCCTGTTTCTTTCTCCAAACCCTTGAATAATTCTGAACTCAAGGAAGTTGGAAACTGTACTTTCCCTTGTATGATTCCCAGGGTGTGCAGAGGGGTATTTACTTTTTTTGTTTGTTCTTAAACACTGAGAAAAGTGACTTCCGTCCTGTTGCCTTCAATTGGGCTGGCTGTTATTTGATACTAGCATTATTTATTTGGGAAAAAAAAACTCTTTAAAACAAACCCTCAGGAGACTGTTCTAAATCTCTAGTTATATTGGGACATTTTAAATCAATAATTTGATTCAAGGAATGTATAGAAATGTACAGTCTGTGTGAGGTCCTTGTCAGTCGCATCTTCCTTTATAGTAACTAAAAGTATAACTGAGGATGAGCAATTTGCAGGGTGCAATGTACAAACGTAGCCTCTTGCTCGTGAGAATGGATTTCTTGCTTACGGGGTTCTATGCCCAATGACGTCTCCAGTGAGATGAAGCTGAAAAAGATTCATAAACGTGTTCAGCATTCTGGGGAGAAGAGAGTGTATTCTGTCATTTTGGTGTCATGCACAGTGTAACCCAGGGACAGCAGCTTCCCTATCTGAATGAGATAATTCTTGCAGAGGTCAATATGGAGTATATTGAATTATTTCATATACTTATTCTAAAATGTTTTACTAGCAATTTCAAATATATACGAAAATAGAAAGATTAGTATAACACAGTTCCCTGTTCTAATCTCCACCTACATCTATTGACAAATGGTCTTTGTTATTTTACCTCTATCCTAACCTATATCTAACCTATTCCTTATCTTTTTTCCAGATTATTTTGAAGTCACTCATAGACTTCTATAATTTTATCTGTACATTTTTAATTCTGCATCTGTAAAATTTTAAAAACAAGTCACTTCAAGAATTATAGTCACAATATAGTTTCAAGTCTAAAATATTAATACTTTCTTAATAACATCAAACATCAATGAGGGTTTATGTTACTTCCACTGTCATATAATTTTAAAACCTAGATCCGAGGCAAATTTAGGCATGGTTATTAGCTAGCGTATCTTTTGTGTTGCTCTTAATTTATTTTTTCCCTCCTTTGCACATTTCTTTTTTCTTGACTATCGCCCCTCTTTGGTGATGGTTATGATTGTGGTAATTGTTGAAAAAACCGGTATGTCTTTCATCCTGACGAGTATTCAATACGTTGTTTGGTGACTATTATGGCCCAGTGATGTCATTTAAAATGTTCACATGTCCCCTGTATTTCCTGTTTTGGTAAATTAAATCTAGATCTTAGTCGGGATCAGATTTCACGTTTTATGATGAGAATATTTCAGAGACGATGCTTTTCTGGATCTCAGTGCCTCTTCCCATGAGAGAGCAGCACTCAAGGTCATGTCAACTCCAGTTGCTTTCTAGGAATTATAGTTGCATATACTCTAACACCATCAGGCCTTCTTCATTTGTTAGCTGTGTCTATACAGAGAACTTTCCCGTATTGATTCTGATTACGCTGAGAAACTATGCATACAGAAGAGGGCCATATAAGTACGCTGATTTTCTCTTTTATCTTCATTTTTATTAAACTGTTTTATTTTGGGATAATTATAGATGTACTTGAATTTTTAAGAAATAACCCTGTGTTTTGATTACCTCGTTTCTCCTTCCAGTAGTAGCAATCCAGAAATTTATAGTATATTACCACATCCAGAATATAGTCAAGATGTAGGACATTCTTCTCATGAGAAGGATCCTTTCTGTATTGTTTTTACCCGTACCCACTTTCTAAAACTCTCAGACCCATGCCAACTACTAATCATATCTACATTTCTATTGATGTTATCATTTCATGACGTTATTCAAAAAAGATTAACGTATCATGTGACCTACATGCAGCCTTTGGCAGTTGGCTTTTCCCCATTTGGTGTAGATTCATCCAAGTTGGTGCATGTGACCACTGATCACGGTTGCCAGCTTGATTGAGTTGGTAAGCAAACTCTAGCTAGTCAGTAAAGCCCTGAAGCACCCTGGTGGTTCTCTCTGCTGATGTGTTGAGAGACGACTGGCACGCAGGTTAGTAAACTGAGGGAGGAAGACCCACCCTGATTGTGGACAACACCAGTCAGTAGGCTGCAGCCTGGGTGGGGGAAAGGGGAACAAAGAGGAAGTTGGCTGTGTGCGGAGAAATTCTATTGTGTTTGAGCAGGTGTGTCCTTGCTATTTCTATTACCATCACCTGTGGAGAGGACGCTTCATTTTTCTTCCCTCTTCTTTCTTTCAATTCAACAGGAACTCACACCAGTGAGTCTCCAGGGGGCTTCAAGACCATCAGTCTCTGACTGGTGTTGCATCCTTGAATCTTCTGGTTCTTTAGCTTTCATCTTGCTGCACCAAGCAGCTGCTGGATTTCCTGGCAGTCTAGCACCTGGACAACGATTGTAGATTATCACATCTCTGCTCCTTTGCGCCCACCTCATAAATTCTCTTGCATAATTGTATGTTTGGACTGAAACTTCTGGAACCGTGAACTAATTTAAATCACTCTGCCTCTAAATTGCGTCAGGTATTTTGTACCAGCAACAAAATGACTGACCAATATAGCGCATACATCAATAATTCACTCTTTGATGAGTAGTAGCCCATGCCAGTTCCTAACAAAACAAACATGATTAATCACTGGCTTTATCCCACCTTACATATACAGTAGTCTCAGAATAATAATGCCATTGCTAACAGCAGAAATAAGATTATGGAAATAGGTTTTCATTTTGTTTCATGTTCTTTTTATCACAAGTAAACATTCCACTCTAAGCACACCACCAAAATACTGTGATTTAAAGGCACTTAGAATATCTCCTCTGTGTATAATTATGGCGAAAGTCATCTATAAATTGCAAAATGTTTTACAATAATTTATCTTTTTAGTATTTGTTTAGGGTTTTTTTTTTTCTATTTTAAAGATAGAAAGGTGAGATTCCTGTCTTCATTCTTTACAAAGGTCTCAGCTGACACTACCGTAACAAGAGATGGGCTTTTAAGAGAAAAGCATAACACATTTATTTAATCAAAAATTTTCACCATATGTCAAAAAGTGAAGATGCAAAGACCTATGAAAAACTCTTTTTGTGCTTATATTTCATGAAGAGTGAACAACCATGTAGAAGTGTGACTAAGATATTATCTAACATGAATAATTTGAGAGAGGTCTCAGGAGTTAGGCCTATTTCAGTTCTTCTTGGCTTGTGTCTGTGATGGCTTTGGTCTAAAATGTTCCCCCAGAGTCTCAAGTGTTCAGAAGTAGACACTGGTTGAAAGAGGCAGATCTCTGGGGACATGACCTGAAAGGGGACATTCTTGTCATTAGCCCTTCCCTTCTCTCTTTTCTTCCTGGCTTCTATGGGCTAAATAGTATTCCTCCACCTTGCCATTTTTGCCTGCAAGCCAGCTAAGCATGGACTGACAGCTCTAAAACTGTGAGCCAAAACAAACTCCTCCCCCTTTAAGTTAAAAGCTCAGGTATTTTATTCCTGCAATGGGAATGTGACTAACACAGGCTCTCTGGGTAGCCTTGATTCCTTCTGAGTAGGAGGCAGAACCCCTCTTGGATGAGAGTACAATGGTGCAAGACGAAAATTTTTGTTTAAAGACTTGCTGTGGAATAGAAGGGTTCCTGTTTCTACGATCTGCGTTAAAGAAGAGGAGTTCTGTTTTCTATGATTCCTTTGCCCAGAGGTTTAGAACAGCCATTGAAAAAAGGGATGGGAGAGAGGAGGAAATGAGAAAGTTGGAGAGATTTTACTTCTGAGGTTTTCTTTGGTGCTTCCTAATCTCTTTCAGTTCAAAGTTTGGGATAACACCTTGTTAGCTCAATGCTATTACACAACCATGTACTTTTTTTTTGATTTTCAGCATGTTAAACCTCATTTTTATGTTTTATATTTCATATTAGAAAAATCTACTGATTACTAATAACAAAAATTTTCTTAACAATTTCAATTTCTTTTAATCTTTATTCCTTATATATCTATACTATTAGAGTTCTCTGGTATAACGTATGATACATAGATTCAACTTTATCTTTATTTCTATTGCTATATGATTTCCCTCATCCTACTTTTTAAAAATTCCATCTTTCTTCACTAATTTGCAGGGCTTCTTTTATTACATACTAAATTTCCATTAATGGTTAAATACATTTCTAGAGTTTTGGTTGTGTGATTAATTTTTCTCTGGCTCGAAGAGTAAAAAACTCTTACAAATGAAGATTTTCTTTCTAGGTATAAATTTTCCTTGCAAAACAACTAACCAAATTATATATGTCTGCTTGAAAATGTTGTTCAAAGTCTGGAGGGAATAGCACTGTGACATTTATTTTAATTATTACAGAATGGTCCGGGACTTATTAATACAATGGCAAACTGGAGGCTAGAGGAAAAGCACTCTGAATGGTGACTGCGGCTGAGGACAGTTTGCCATTGTATTAATATATATATACCTTGGTTTTCCTTCTTTGTAGAATGTAGGAGATAAAAATATGGCACCTCAAAATATTGGCATAAAAATATTTTGCATTTATTTCGAGCATAACAGACAGAACAGAAACCGTGAGTCAAGAAGTTAGTTGTTTTGCAAGGAAAATTTATACCTAGAAGGAACCATTCACCCTGAGCTGTGACCACCAATAACGAAACATCAACACCCAACATTTTAGAAAACATTAATAACTCTCCTTCCTCTTTTATTCCTCTGTTCTACCCTGTTGTTCTTAGGAAGTTATTCCCCCTTGTTTCTTTGACTTTCTAAGGAATAGGACGTACTGTAGTATATTTGGGGTGCTATAACAAATTGCCATGGAAATGGATAGCTTAAAATAATTACGTTCCTTAGTTTCGGTGGCTAGAAGCCCGCTAGAAGCAGGGGGCAGGGTAGGTTCCTGGGTAGGGTTACCTCTTCCAGGTTATAGCCTGAGGTCTTCCCACTGTGTCTCCATGTGGTACAGAGTTCTCTTCATCTCTCTTACAAAAGCTTTAATTCTATCAATAAGGACTTCACTCTGTGACCAAATTACCTTCCGAGGTTTATCTCCTTGTGGACCCAGCGACCTATCACATCAGGTGTTAGGGTTTTGATGTATTAATTCTGAGCTGATACTAGTGATTACGTCGTGGCCTAGACTATCAGTAGATATAAAGACTTCGAACTCATGACACATTTGACTTGCGAGGTAGATTGTGTGCTGTGTTGAAAGGAGACTTTGAGTTTTGCTGCTTTGGGTCCCATGGTGGTCACAGGTTCATACTACCTCTGTCCAGGGTATCTTGTACATACCTGTGCTGCAGACACAGACTTCCTATACTCCGGTTATTGGCTTGTCCATTGCTGCCACCATGGTAGAGCGGGATGGAATATTTTCTCGTGCTTTCAGCCGTGACATGCCTGACGCAGGCTCAATTTTCTGTTTCCTCCTACACAATCTCCATATCCCTGCATAACACCAAGATACATCATGAATTCCAAATTCATACAGTAGAGTTTTAAAAAGACTATGTGAAATAGCATTTAATAGAGTTGGGCTATGACAGCAGTTGAAGGAGAGACCAGTGGTGAAGAGATTGTATTCAGGGCCAAGACTGTTCTCCACCCTGGGCTACACATCCATCATTTCACCTCTGTGAGGACACAGTGAAGAATGAGACACATTAAGAATATCCACTCGTTCTATATAATTTCCTTGAAAATATACACAAAGGGCATATGGGAAAAAAATGGTGCTATACGTTTGGTTTTGGTGGCAGCTGAGGAGATAAGTTCTGTTGGCAGAGACCAAAAGCTAGTATAAAATCTCCAAGCACTTTGTGCCTATTAGGCACAATGTGCTTAAAATATTTTGCTGAGTCTTGTTCTTTTCTTCGTGATGCATACTTAAAAATCCATTTGAGAAATAAACTCACACATAGGCTTTATAGGGCCTAAATATATTCGTGACAGAAATTTTATTTTTCTGTTCTAATTTTTTAAAGAGTAAAGTGACAAACATGTACATAGTGGCTTATTGAGCCAAACTCTTGGACGTGGCTATGTCCATGAAAGGTCCTGTGGCTATGGCCATGAAAGCTTCTAATACTTGTCATCTTATGTATCACAGTCAAAATTCAGAAAGTTAGAGGTTTAGTTTTGTCAATATAAAACTGATGAAGTCAAGCACCATCGTACTGTGCATAATCCCAACACTCTGAGGCTGAGACTGGAAGATCTCAAATTCAAGCTCTCTCTGGGCACCTTAAGTAGAAGACACTATCTCAAAAATAAATAAATAAATAAATAAATAAATAAATAAATAAATAAAATCACCAGGGTTGTAACTTAGTGTGAAGGTTGACCTTCAATTCTGAATTCAAAAAAAAAGTCTAGTAGGAACGTCGAAGAAGCCTGTAATCGTAATAAAATCCCCTCACTCCTCCTTTCATATAGTTCAGAAGACAAACATAAATGTGTATTTTCACTTGCTGGCATGAACTAATATATAGAAGGAAAAATACCTTGTGATAAGTAACTTATGCTCTCATGCTGAGTGAAATTATTGTTTACATTTATGTTTTCTTCATGCAGGGCCTACCCACGGATAAAAGAATGTCAAAGTTAACATTTGTTCTTCAAAGTGACATTTCTGCTGTTCCCGTTTTGGTGAAATCTCAAGACAATTGTTACCTGTTATTTCCATATTTCATAGCAATGCATTAAACCACGTGTTTTAGTTAAGGTTATTTATCGCTGAAAAAAATTCTTACTTCGAGGAACACAAAATAGAGCTTACTGCCTCGGCCATTATATGGCTGAATGAAGGTCTGTCCAGCTAGCTGCTTCCATCTTATGACTTCTAGGGTTGTAGAATTCCCTGAATCTCCCAAGATGGCAGAGTAGGCTGGGCATCTGAGCATGTCTACAGACCTTGCCCTGCTCTTGTGATACAATATATATATTGCTTCAGCCAGCTGTCCTCAGGTGAAATCTCACCACATGGTTTCACCTAGATGCAGTGCAGAGCTGGAAGATGTGACCTTTCACTAGGAAGCCACTTCTCAAAAACACCGCTATTCCATGAAAGCAAAAAGTAGGACCTTGATGTGCAGTCAGCCATCCTCTTGTCTCACTAACACGGCATAGAGAGATGGCCAAGTACCAGCTAGAAATGTTTTCTGAGGTGAGATTTACAGAAAAGTGTAAGGAGAAATATCTGTGGGTCTTGCTGACTGCTACGACTTCCTCTCTCCTTTTCACTCAACCCAAAATATAGTTGTGTGCTGCATAATAACATTTTAGTCAGTGATGATCACATGTGCAATAAGGGTCCTGTAAGATTTAATTACCTAGTGTTGGCACAGACATCATAGTTCTTGTCAGTATCCACTGTGAAGTTCATGCAATGACAAAATCCCCTAATGCATTTCTCAGAACATGTACCCACCTATTATTAAATCTTAGAACCTAGGAATCTGAATTTTCTTCCCATCGGCTCAAGTCATTTCCAAACCTGTATGGCCTCAGTTTCAGTACCTATCTAACCAAAGTATTGCTGCCTGTCACACAGTGATGTCGTCACCATGACAGAACGTATCCAAGGTAAAAGAGCGTTCCAGTCTGTGGAGAGCTGCATGTGTGTGTTTGAAGTCACAACATGTGTCTGTTGGCCCTCCCAAATCTGTGCTCTTCACTGTCATTTGATGTGTGCTCTGGTTACTGTTCTATGGAATGTAGATGAAACAGTCCTCATTTTCTTAGTATCTTCCCTACAGGGGAAAATTACAGTCATTAATGCACTATTAAATTATGTCAAACACCAAACTCAACATTTCTTCTGAATACCAAATAGGTTTTGGTAAAAAGAAAAATCTGTCGCAGATTTGGTCCTGTATTTGGGATTCTGTTTCCAGGCTCCCATATGCTCTACACTTCTTTAATATAGTGTAATATGATGATAAATTCATAAAGAAATGAGTATAAAAATACTTTGAGGGACTGTACTGTTTGGATCTGAAGTGTTCCCCAAAAGCCTCCTGGAATTGGATGTAGTGGGCTAACTGGAACTCTGTTATTGGCAGGTAGGGCCTGGCTGGAGGAGCAGATGCTTGGGGTTTGATCTGGAAAGATTGTATTAATTTGTTGAGATTGGATGGTGCTCAGGTCAGAGCTTTCAGGAGTTTATTTACTTGTGGTCCAGAAAGAGAGGGAAGGACACCTACCTTGGGGGGTGGGGAGACATCCACCTGGCAGCTTCAACTAAATAAAAAAAAAAAGGAAGAAGAAACCCTATTATAGCTTCTTCCTGGAAAATGCTATACCTTGGCCTGAGTCTTGGCACTCACTTGGTTCCTGTTCAACGTAGCTTCTGCCTGCAATTGGGTGAGCAGCTGTCAAGTCTCTGCCGTGTGGCTTCACTGCTACTGGCTGCCCCATGAATGGACTGTGTGAGATTTCCAAAACTGTGAGCTAAAATAAATCTTCCCTTAAATGTGGATGTTGAGGAAAGGTAGATCTATTCTCTCACAGTGTAACCCGGATGTAGCGAGTCTTCCGTGAGGAACCTCAGATAACCTTGAGTTAACTTTGCATACCTACATGGAAGCCCCCTTCCTTCGCAAAGCAGCAGCAGCCCCATGTTTACTGAAGATTGCACAGGAAGACCGGCACAGGGTATGACCTGCCCCATATCAGACAACTCCAGAACCGACCCTGTGGACATGGCAGTATCACGTACCGCTTCCTGCCCCCTACAGCCACTAGATCTCCTCTAGCTTAATTCTCATGATCACTTTCTCTCATTTTCTCTTTGTTTCTTTCTCTGTCTCTTGTACAGCAATTCGGGTGTGTCCCAGCACCCCCACTCCTGCATGTCCACACCCACCAGCTGCTCAGTACAGGGCTCTTGTAACAGGACTCACCTCCTACCTTCTGGGAGGTAGCCAGGCAAGTTAATTCACACATCTGTGAGACCTTCTCTCCCCCTAAGGCTTGCAGGTGTGCTGGGAAGTGTGAGGTGCTGGGATCCCAGGCATCCGACTTTGACCATAAGGCGCTTGTTCTCCGGAGGGTTCCACAGCCAGCACTCGGACAAAGCTTAATTTTTTATTACCTTCTTAGCACTCCTCTTCATTTGTGTTCATCTGAAGCCCCCCTCTCCAAAGACAGGCTTTCCCCTCTGCGCTTGGCATCAGAGACTCAAGACCTACGAAGTGTGCCTTGTACAGCGTCCTACAGCGGTCTCAGGCAGATCAGAGTCCATGATCCCTTACGGTGTGAGATAAGCGCTTTCCCTTCTATGACAAAACCCACAAGCCACTCAACAGAATTCCAAAAAAAGACAGAAGACTTCCTTACCAAACAGAGCCCTTCTCTACTAGAGGCATTTGGAAATTTTGTGAGGATTTAAGGTTTTTCCCTAGTCTTGCAGCAAGAATCATGAGTGTCTAAAATCTGTTCTACCCACCCAGTCCCCTTCAGCTCTCTACAGGGAGGAAACAGAAGGAATTTCTCAGTGAATCTCAACTTCCTCCTGCTCTCACCTCCAAACAGCCCCATTTCCTGTTTAAAAAGAAAACAAACAAAACAAAGCAACTTCCTATTCTGGATGGGAATTTGGAACTAGCTCTTAGGGGCGGGGGGAAGAGGGCTGAGAGCCCTGGGCCCACTTGCACTGCCTGTGGCGCCTCTTCCTCCCTGGCAGAGTTGCTGATGGAGCTGCACAGAGCCATCCATCCAGACAGTTGTGCAGGTTTAATCAAGGGTCTGCCTGACAGCGCGGGGGCTCATCAAAGCAGTTCCCCTGCTGGGATAAAGAGCTGATCAATGTTCCATTACTCTTTCATTTATTGATCTCTCTCCTCCTCTCTCCACCGGCCCACTCCTGCTCACGTGCACCCCAGCACAGGATCCGAGACTTGACAAGCAGCACAGCTTGCGGCAGGCATCCTCTCCGTCCATCTCTAGAACCCGGGTAGGTGTCCATTTGAGAACCTGCCGGACCAGAGACCCAGCTGCCCCAGACTGTCCTGAGGGGAGAGGAAAGAAGCTTTTCCCACGGGAGCAGGCTCATGCAATGGCTTCGCTGTAATCTTTTTGACTTTTGGGAACTCTCCCTTCTTCCCTTGGTGCAAATATATGAATAATTTTAAATAGTACTTGAAGAGCGGATTAAGTAATCAACAGGCAAATGGAATTTTCTGTCTTTAGCATCCCAGGGAAATGTTTTCTATCCTCCTTAGCAACGTTTCTCAAACTGGATGCTGTTGATATTTTAGGCAGAGTAATTGTGGCAAATTTCCTGTTCATGGTAGCGTATGTCACAGAACTCCTGGTCCTTATCGACTAGATATCTACTGGCGCCTCTTCTCTTTAGTTGTGATCACCCCAAATGACTCCAGACTTTGTACACTGTCCCCGGGAGCAAAACATCTCCTATCTGGGAACTGTGAGCCTCGATGACAAGCTTCTGACCTGCCAGAGCAGTATCGCTTCTCCTCATCGCCGTTATCCCATCATCACCATTGTCATTATCAGTAACGCTGCAGCAGTAGCAGAAACAGCAGCAACATCTTCACTGTCATCGTCACTAATATCCATGGTGATCAAGAGCTTCATTTAACAAGACTGAGGGAACCCCAGGGGCCTGGCCTACTTCCGGAAAGGTATATGAAGTAACTCAAGATTCCTCACAACCCTACACAGAGGTAGCATTCTGCCCACGTAGTGGAGGAGAATCTCACAGCCAGGACGCTAGGGTACACGTCCTGACATGAAGCTGCTGCGTATTTTTCTGACATCACTGGGAGCTTTCATTCACTGTGCTCCTAGACCGTATGCTTCTTTTTGGTCCCATTATCTCTACTTCCTCCAGCTCCTGGCAAAGCTCAGGTGCGAGCATGGTATTTGCATGCATCTAGTGAAGAACAGGGATCAAGTCGCTCGGCTTGGTTCAAGTAATTCAGATCAATTTGCACCTTGTCTGTTGAACCAATGAAGATTTTTTTTTTTGTACAGTACAGAATTGAACCTGTATTACTGGTTCTATTCCTGACCAGCTGTGTGACCTTAGACAAGACAATTGACCTTTCTATGCCTACGGTTCTTTATTCATAAATACATATGGGTACAGCTAGCACTCAGTAAAAGCTGGCATCACTGGTAGTAACACCAATTCTCTGTGTCCGTGTTTTCTTGCCCTAATGATCTCAGGGTAAATTTATACGTTCTTCTTTGTTCTCTTTGTAAAAGCAACCGGGCAATTCCTGTGGCTGTTCAGGAAAGATTACAAATCAGGTGTGTGGGACCAGACAGAAGAAAGCGAGCAGTGCTGTTGCTCTTGTATTCTCTCCGGTGAAATGGCAGCTCGTCTTAGACAGAACCCTACCTGGGTGGCTGAGGCCCTGGCTTCTACTTCTGGCTCTGCAGCAGGCCAGAGTACTGAGACTGGGCAAGTGTGTACTCTCTCAGGGTCCTGATTGCCTATCTGTAATAGGTTAGATAACGGTAATGTTCCTAAATCAGCGTATAAAGGGCAAATCATACCGATTTCTTAGAATCCTCTGTGTACTGGAACAACTCTCAGCTTTGCATGCGATCCTCCTCCTCCATGACCAGAACAGCTTTCAAGATTGCTGACGCATATTCCTGCTCACTCTGTCAGCAGACATTCTGCCCGCACAGATAGAAGTACTTTTTTTTCTTTTATGTGTCTTTTTTTTTCTCTCCTGCAGCAACAAATCCTTCAAACATAGTGGGATACCCATATGCACATCTGTCAGGCAAGCTTTTCTCAGGTGGTAAATGGGGCATGAAATTAGTATTCACAAACATCTAGTGAGACCTCTTGAATACATCTGCAGGGTTGGTGGGCTGGACATGTTAAATCCATTTCTTGACCGGTGACCTGAAGATTGATCCTGCTTAAAGAAAAGGCTGAGCTCTAGGTTGATGCCTCTTGTTACGAACCTTCTGACTTGAGCTGTCCTCACAAACTTCTAGACTGGAGGGGAAGAACAAGCAGTGATAAGGAGCTGACGGAAGTACAGAGACTAGGGAAAGATGCTGGGGTGTGGCGAGCAGAAAGGACTGGAAATGGCCTGTGCCAAGTGCCAGCGAGCTGGACGGCAACCAGGGAAGACATTTTTTCTCTCTGTCTGCCTTCCTGTTTCTGTGACCATGTGACAACGCTGCCATTGGGCTTTTCGTTGGTGCAGCACAGGGCATGGTGGTATCAGTTGGGCTCCACCATCCTGTGAAAGGGCTTCCAGCTTCAGGTCTACCCTCGATCATCTGGTTTTGTTTGGAAAGTGAGGGCAGTATTGCTGACTCTTATGAGAACAGTCTGGCTCTCCACAAGCAGGATAACAAAGAGAAGGCAGAGCGGCATTCCAGGGGCACGCCAGGCCCTGCTTGGTACCCCAAGTCCTCTGCACTCTTGGTGGCATGATGTGGTTTCTGTTGGAGTCAAGGAGGGTCAGCCGGGGTATTGGAAGTCCTATGGGTGACCCTGTCACACCTCAGTTCAAGTTGTCCCCCATTGCTTTCTCTTCCTTTCTTTTCCCTTCTTTCAGAAGTAGTCAGATGGTAAAGTGATATGATTGTATGAGTTGGTGGAGTAGTGAAATCAGATATTCACAATTGAGTTCCACGTTTTTTGTTAGAGCTCATGAGAAGTGTATATTAACAGAGTTGATGTAAGCAAAAGCATGTGCACAAATTTTGTTATTTTGTTAGGTGTCATGAAGGAAATCTGAGACTGCTTACCAGTAAAAATAAGCCAGACTACAAGAAAAGCTTTTTCTGAGGAAGTAAACCCAAAGATCTAAAAGATAGATTGGAATTAATCAGGGTAGAGTGTGGACAGAAGTTCCAAAGATATAGAGTGTAAGGCTCAAATAGGGAAGATGAATGTGTTAAAGATACTGAAGAAACTTCCCAAGAAAGACTGACTTGGGGAGGGACAGAGTCAAGAAATGAGGATCTAAGGGAATGAGGGAGGACAGTACATTATAAGCACAGTAAAAAAGTGTGTTGTATCTTAACTTCAAGGACACGCATTCCCTTCTAAGTTATACCGTTCAGTTGCTAAGTGCATGCCAAGGTCACTGGTATTAGGCTTTGATAAAGCTGTGTGCCTCTATTTGTGCTAGTTGGTCTCTCCTGTTTGGGTCGCATCCAGACAACTGCTATACTCACATTACAGGTGAACTCCACATCCAAAAATTTGATGAGCTTATTTCTACCACTAGGGGGCACTTTCTGTGCCTAATTAAGAATGAAATACCTAAATCCATGTGCTGGGTACATAGTCTGCCTCATGGGTACAGAGTGCCTTAGATGAGTAGAGGAGATTGCAAAGAGGTGTCACCTGGCTGAAGTTGCTGGTTAACCATCAAGGTCAGGGTTAGCGTTAAGGTTAGTTTTCTGGTGAAGAAGATGGTGGTGAACCAGTAGCATCCAAGCAGAACCTAATCTGCCGATGTCTTTAACTCAGCCAAGTCAGGTGCATACCACAGGCACTCCCCAAGGGGAGAATTAGTCATATGATAAAGGTTAGACAGACCTCAGGGAAGTCTTGAGGGTTATTCTAAGTACCACTCTTGGAACAATTCACAGTGAAGATAACATATCTAGCCTGAATAATCCTCCATAAGTGCCAGTGCCTAGAAAGAAGGTCTTGCCCTGCACTGTGTGGTGCCCACTCAGATGGAACCGGGAAGACCGACAGGCCCTATCTGCTCCCTCTGCAGGACTCTGGGGCAAGACCAACGGTACTTTTGTGAGGTGATATGAAGACTGTCTCAGAACTCATGCAGTCTGCCTGTGTGATCACGGGTTCAACTCTGCAAGATCCCACCAACTGCTCCTCTCTACCGTGGCCCTTCCTTTGACCACGCACTCACCTCACTTGCACAAACTTTTGTATGGGGCTGTGGCTCCTTACTGATTTTCTGTTAATCTGCCCTCCATGCGGTAAACACATGATTTTTTTACTTTAGAGACACTCAGAAGTTATTGTTTCTATTAAACAACCCTCTGTTTTCCAATGATTACTTTGGAATTCAAAAGACCAAACGGCTAAATTATTCTGATGCATCTAGATACTCCTTCTCTGAAGAGTAGGGGTATAAGACCCCACTTATCTTCACTCATGGGGACTTATAGGATCTATGGAAATAGGTGAGTGGGTAATGGGAAAGATGGTGATTGAAGTTTTAGAACATGGCCCTTAATAGCTATCAAAGCTTTTTGAATGAGCTGAGATTTTAGTATTTAATCCTGAAGCCTCTCTCTCACCAGTTATTTAAAATATTCTACTAAATAACAGCCTGAAGATTTTACTAAATAGCAGTGTGGGTAGAATTGTGCACATTCCTAACTATGTCGGCACTTACGAAAGGCTTTAGTCTTTGATGGCTTCAGCCATCATTCTAACCATTCACTAAGAAATGTTTCAATGAAGTAGAGACAAACTGTTCATTGGTTTTAACTAAGAGATGGAAAGCAGAGAGTCAATGGTCCTTCTCGTGCTTGCATTGATGGGATTCAGAACATTGACCATAGAATGCTAAGTTTTCCAAGAAAGGCGGCCTTTCAAACACGCTACTCCAAGTAGACAAAACCAGGACTTCAACCAGCCTAACACAGGCAAAACCCTGAAGGCAAAACCCAGGTCTGCTTTGCTCGTCATATAACCTCACTGCCCAGCATAGAGCATTCAACATGCCCTCCGTGAAGAAAGAAGCCACATTTCCTGAGTGAGGTAGGGATGGACTCCTAATGGCAGGAGAGGAAGACTTTGGTATATCAGTCAAAAATACTGACTTCTAGCTTAATTTCTGTCTTTACCTTTTGAGGTGGCCTCTGAGAAACACCTTTTTTCATTGGATCATGGTTTTCTTATTGAAATGAACTTATCTCTAAGCCCTAAATGATCTTTCATTTCTAATATTCTATTACTCTCTAAAAGGTTGAACTCCAGTCCCTGGAAGTGCTGATGAGGTGCATTAGGAGTGAGGTCATTTGGTAAGAAGGTTGGGTCAGTACCTAAGACACGTGTAGAAAGAGACTTGGGTGTAAAGGTAGTTGGGCTAAGCAGACTAAGGACTAGTCTTCTAAGATGTGGGCCCAAAAGCCAAGGCGAACAGATAAGAAGTTCCCTGCTGAAATGGGCCGGGGAGAAGAGCGTTTTAAACGGTATATTTTGTTCTATGAGTTTTTCTACCATTTGTGGTAAATTACAGTGTCACGTGAAGTTTTCATGTCATCTTTTTTGAAATTTATCTTGTAAGTGAAGTCTGAAGATTTGGTGAGACATGAGCAGACTTAACTGATGAAATCAAGGCATCAGGCCCAGGCCCAGGGATTCAGGCCTGGAATCCCGGCACTCTGAGAGGCTGAGGCAGGAGCTTTGTAAGTTCAAGTCAGCCTGGGCAACTGAGCGACTTAAAGAGAACTTGTCCCAAAATCAAAAACAAAACAGTAACAAAAAAGATTTGTCATGTATCTCAGTGTGAAGGTCTTGGATCTGATTCCCAGTGCCACCAAGAAAGGGGGGAATCATTTTTCATGGCTGCAATTTAAATATGCATAAAAGAAATGCTTTTATTTTTAAAACTGAACTTAGTTTCTGTTTTGACCTCTCATTCCTATAATAACTAAAACTTAATTTTAGCTATCTAAGAGTAAACTCGGTCATTCCTGAGGAGGAGAGATTGCTTCCTGTCTACGTCAGCTGGCTTTCAGCAAAGATTCAAGAAGCGTATGTCTAGTTCTTCAGCACAGTCACCTATGTATATCATTATCCCACTGACCTGTGGCCTCTCTGTAGGATGCATGCAGGTGAGGACATGTGGGACTTAAGGGGCTCTACTGAGGCATGAAACATTGGGCAACGACTCTGGTACCTTGCAGCTACACCACACCCACACCACTTCAACTCTGACAGGACACCCTGCTGAGGACTCTCAGGAGACCCAGTGGGCTTCTAAACCTCATTGAAAATATAGTCCAGACCCCCTAAACTCTCATGTCCTGGAATTTATCTTGGGATTTATTTCCTCTCTTCAAAGGCTCTCAAATTAAGGAGATGACAGAGCTTCCAGTGACCAAATTTTCCCCAGTGTATCTTACTTTCTTCGTGTCTAGTCCTTAAGGATAGTTACGTGTTCTTGGAGATTGATACAGAGAAGGAGAAGGAAGAATTAGCTATGAAAAGCCTTCTATTTCTACCCCACGTTTTTATGGCATAAACGTTTACAGTCTGTCTTAGATTTATTCTATGAAAGTATTGTCTGCCTCTTCCAGAGATCTTCTCTTGGCTTTCATTTCTGAGCGCTAGGAGGCTATCCTGTATGAGGTTTTATAAGTGTGTTGTAAGAGGTAACATTGCCTTGTGGTTGCTAGCTGGGCCTGGGCAAGGGGGCTGAGAAGCTGAAGAGGAACAGATTGGGTGTTTCTTTCCCCAGCTGTATCTCTGTTGGGTCATCGTGGGTGCTCTAGGTCCTTTACTTGTCAAGAAATCTTATGGGGAAGGGAAAAAAAAAAGAGAGAAATCTTCACTGCAGGACTTTCTCTTTCCTTCTGCCTTTCTGGCTTAGCCTGGTAAAGACACTTTGGTGTTACCTGACTTATACATTGTCTACACCTCTGTAAATAGCCTTATATTAAATCCTATATTAATCAATTTCCTTCTGCTATGCAACTTAAAAGAGGAGAGTTTATCTTGGTTCACAGTACTAGTAGGGTTGGTCCATAGTTGGCTTGCTCTAAATCAGAAATAACTTGGTGTGATCATTGGAGAGATTATGTCAACTTGAGGCAATTAGGAACCACGCCTAGATTAGACAATAAGGAACCAGCCTGATTTAGGCAGTTAGGAACCATCCTGGATTACAATGTGAGTGTTGTGGGCCAGAGAATGAGGGAAGGGCACCTACCCTGATGTAGGAGGCCAAACTGGAAACTTCAACTGTATAAAAGGAAGGAAGGAGAAGATTATTACAGCTTTTTCCTCTGGGGAGAGACTGGACTTCCTGGGACTTTGCTTCCTGTTTGTGCTGTCCTGAGCAGCTGCCCCCACCTCTGCCTCTGCCTTATACTTCCATTGCTGCCAGCTGCCTCTGAGTGGACTGTGACCTTCTGAAACTTTGAGCTAAAATAAACCTCTCCTCCCCTAAATTTGTGCATGTCAGGTATTGAGTCACAGCATTAAAAAAGTAGCTAATACATAGAGCATAAGAGCTTGGCAGAGGAAGACTGTTCGCCACATGGTGGTCAGGAAGCACAGAGAAGGGAGGAGGAGCTAGTGACAAGATTATAACTTTTTAGGTAACACCTTCAATGACACAATTTGTCTGACCAAGCCTTCCATCCAAACAACACAGTCAGCCATGAATTCATCGGTGCACTAATGCACTGATGAGTACAGTACCCCACCTCTGAACCCAGGACTTTTGGGGTCCTTTTAGATCCATACCATAACAATCCTTATCAATTTCAATCTGATGTCTGTTTCCTACAGGTCCACAGCCAGTGAATGGTAGTACAGGGTTTATAATGATGTCCACAGCCAGTGAATGGTAGGGTAGGGCTTATGAAGAGATCCACATTCACTGAATGGTAGGGCAGAGCCCATAGTGAGGCTCAAGGGAACAGTTTCTAAGACATCTCCTCTAGAAGAGTACAACAAGACACCTTACTATACTCTTCCAGTATAGAAATTCTCTGACTCTCCAGTGTGATTTATACATTCAGCATTTGACTTGTACATTCATTCAACTGTGTTGGATAGTGAAGAAAATAAAAAGTGTGGTGTTCATACCCACGATGCTCTCAAGTTCTAAGAGAATGAAGAAGAAAAGGTAATACTCTGGCTAGAGATAAGATTCTTGAGGCCACAGTAAAAGCAGTATTACACAGTTTATAAAACAGTAGACATGTATTCTGTCACCGTTCTGGAGATAAGCTGGAATGAAGATATAAAAGGGGGAGGAGCCTTCCTTTCTATTTCTATGTTCTAGTGGCTTTGGGGTTTTCTGGGTTGGTGGCAGCATTGCTCCAATCTTTCTCTGTCTTTCCATGACCTTCACCTTTTTGTCTCTCCTTTGTGTGTCTCTTACAAAAACTAGATCCTTGGATTTAGTGTTAGTCAGCTAATTTAGGATGGCCTACTTACCTTGACATCCTTATCTTAATTATATCTCTAAATGATTTGTTCTAAATAAGATCATATTCATAGCTTCCAGGGTTCAGATATGGACATATCTTTTGAGCGACCTCTGTTAGCCCACTTAAACCAGTATCATTTTACCATTAAAATTGTTCTTTTTGTAGAAATCTTTTAGGGGCTGGAGGAATGGCTCAGCAGTTAAAGTGCTTGCCTAGCTCTAAGTCAAGCACTAAGTACCCGAGTTCAATTCCCCAGCACCACATAAGCTGGGCATGGTGGTGCATGCCTGTAATTCCAGCACTCTGGAGGCTGAGAAGGGAGGTTTACCTGGTTTCCATAGTGAGTTCAGGATCAGCCCGGGCTCCAAAGTGAGAACCTGTCTCAAAAAAAAAAAAAATCTTTGTAGAAATCTTACAGTAGGTCTGTAAGACTTCCTAATGTACTAAATTATTTTTGAGATGTCCATGTTAAAGCCATAAAGAAAAATCCCCCCATACTGGCAAAACCCTAGATAAAACTTCAAGTTTTGGACCCAAGCAGAAGTTTAAATGTTGGTTCAAACTATAGTTTTGTCCAGATTCAGTACAAAAGTGAATACAACATCTGTAGCCATAGAAAAGAAACCAAGAAGTAGGAGCCGTGTGCGTATTGGAATCCTAAAGTGTCCAAGGGCTGTCCGAGGGGGAACCATGTAGGCTTGAAAACAGGGACCCTACTAGTTCGAAATGCTCCTCTCAGCAGGGGTCTGGTGCCTTTCTCCCTAATACCCTGATTTTGAGAAGGAAATTAAATTAAATATGAAGTCTCTGCCTGTGAACAGTTGGTTGAAACCCTGCTAATAAAAATTCACTTGAATGTGCCACTCTGAGGAATTCTGTGTAATCCTAGACAAGGAAAATTATTTCAGAAATATGTTCCTGTATTCAACTGTGTAATGAATACAATTATTCTTATCACCAGGCACTAAGATTGTGAGTGTTACTGCATGTTAAAGGCTGTATTTATTAAAGGGGCACCTTAGATATCCTGGCAGCATTACCGAGCCACCAGCTCATTTGGGACCTGCCTTATCTCCTCTCCGCTCCTGAGATTGTGGGAGAGGAAGATAATGAGTTTTTTTTTTTTTCTTTTAAACCATGTCACAAAAGGTAAATAGAAACTTTTGCCCCTAAAGAAATTTTCCATTAGCACAACTTTTGAAAACATTTGTTCGAAGAAGTCTATGTTACCTCTCTAAAACTGTCACAGAAGAGAAATATAGGCGAGAAATACGTGGAACTTGGCCTACAAACGGAGCTGGGCATCCTGACTGCCCACGCCAGACATCAGCTTCCTCTCAAATTTTTTAGACTTATATCAGGGCCGCCTGGCCGCTGAGGAGCCTGATCTGCACTGCCAGAGTGCAAGGCATACATTGGAAGGGAGTTCCGTTTCATCCTGCTGGCCTGAAACCACCAGGAATAAGGAAATGCAGCACCAGGGACAAGCGAGCCCCTGCTGAGCCCACATCAGGGCATACGAAAGCCGAAGATCAGCAAGGTGATCGCCATATGACATGTTAAACCTGTATATTTTTTATGTAGGTTAAATACACTCGCACAATGCAATTTCCCTTCTCTGTGGAGTGAATACTTTTGGTCCATGTCAGGGCTGAGTCATTAGTGACTGAATTTTTCATCTGCATAGATTTCATAGCTTCCTAAATTCTGCTGTAAGAGGGAGGAGCAGTTTGTCACACCCAATAATTCCCAAAAGCGGGTTTAAATTACTTCTTGGGATTACGTTTGTTAACCAGTCCAATATTTTCCGGTATGTTTTTCTAGTATGGTGGTGTCTATAGCTATGTCTATCATCAGATACTTAGAAATACATTCTTTTTCTTACTTCTTTCTGTTGCTTCCAGGCTCCAAAGAGTCACTTGAATGATTCAAATTTAATTAGATTCAGGAAAGTACTGGGCTCACTGGGCCGGGTGTGTGCACACTGGACAATGTTCTGAGTTCCTGCTTGCCAGCGGGGCACTCACCGCCGCTCCGCGCTTGCACCCTGGTCCGGAGGCAGAGGTGAGTGAGGCTTACGTGCTGTGCAGAATGTCTTCTTTAGATCACAGCTTTCCCAAAAGATGCTCCCTGACTTCAGCTGCCAGAGTCACTTCCCAGCTCAGAATACCACACAGTCATCCTGATGATCATTTGCACAAAAGAGTGCAGTGGTGTGACCAGAATCAATGTGGCGGGTGCAGCAAGCGAGTTTCTGTGTCTAATTTATGAGCATTCAGTGTCTAATGTGGACCTCCGCATGTTCCCCCAACCCCTGGTTCTCTTTGTCTCGCTGATCGGTGACAGGCATCACATCCTCCCCTCCTGCCAACTTATGAAGCCTTGGCTCCTCCATAATCAGTCCTTGTCCTCAAAATCTGGCCAAAGCCTTTGTGCCAGGAACTTCCTTTGTTAAAACCATTCTCTAATATTCTTGTTTCCAATGTCTGTCCTTTGTAGCATTACTTTACTTAGATGCCAGTGAACTTCAACAATTTCTTCCTCCTCCTCCTCCTCCTCCTCCTCCTCCTCCTCCTTCTACTTCGTGTATCTATCTAGCATCTGATTGTTCTTTTTCTCCCTACTACCACCTGGAGCAACTCCAGCTCCCTATGGGTGACAGACATCTGTGTGCTATCCAACATGAGCCTGCTGCCCCAGCCTCTTTCCCCATGTGCTAGCACATGGTGCCCTTTCACAAATGAATCTGGCCATCTCTGAGCTCTGAGGTAGGTAAAATCTGTGAATACGTAAGCATACCTCGAGTTATTTCCAACTACTAGTGATCAGTTACTTCACTAACCTTGACCACAGACAGGTACACAGGATTGATAGTTTTCTGACTCTGTGACAGCTCTGAGGAGTTTGGAAGATATCTACTAATTATTGAAGTGTGCTCTTTCTGCCTGTGTTTGGCATTTTCTACAGACTCTTACAGCCCAAGATGCTTTATTTCTCATTACAAACTCAATTTTCTTCTTAGCTGATTCTTTGCACATTGGCGAACTACTTTGTAAGGATTTCAAAGAGTATGTTCTATGGAGCACCAGGGCAGCAAGCTAGGATAAAAAGATTGTTCCTTGAGACTAAAGACTGTATGCTGTTCTCTCTTTATAATAAAAAGAAAATCCTACTTTGTTTTTTCTCTAGGATTTCTCAAAGTCTTTAAATATGTATTATGTTTCTTAAAAGGACAGAGGAGAGGATTAGATTATGTAAACTTGCCCATTCTTGGTGTTCCTGCAAGTTCTATTTATTTAGCTTTTCTTTTTTTCCTTAGAGCAGATTTCATACTAGTTTTCTCCAGAGCACATTTTTAAACACCCCATTCTAGAGCTGTTTCTTTCTTGTTGTTGTCACCCTGTAGCTTTCGAAGATTTCCTGTGAGTTACAACTGCAGAATAAAACCCTGACATCAAACAACATTCCCATAGCGTTTACTTTCTTGTGTCTTACATCCATTTTTTTTTTTTTTTTTTGAGACAGGGTCTTTGTAGTCCAGACTGGTCCTGAATTCACTATATAGCCCAAAGTGGCCTCCAACACACAGCAGTCCTCCTGCCACAGCCTTCCAAGTTCTGGGATTACAGGCATGTACCATTATGCCTAGTTTATGTGGTGCTGGTGAATTGAACTCAGGGCCTTGAGCTTGATAGGCAAGCACTCTATTCATTGGACTATTCCACAAGCCTCCCACCCCTCCCTGGTCCTGCCACCCCCGTCGCCCCTGCCACCCATGTTGACCCTACCTCCATTTTTGAACAGGACATCTGGCCCTTTTCTGTATCAGTTTGCAAGAGCTGCCCTGACACAGTGCTACAGGCTAGAAGGCTTCAATGTCAGAAATTAACTTCTTCGCTCTTCTACAGGCGAGGGCTCTCACATTTAGGCACTGTGGAACGGGTCTGTACTGAGGTCTCTCTCCTTAGGTTGCTGCCTTCTCCTTGGATCTTCACGTGTGCTTCTCCTTGCATGTCTGCATCCAGATTTCCTCTTCCTCTGGGGACATCAGGCACATAGAATTAGGGCTCACTCAAATGACTTCATTTTAGCTTAGTCAGCACATTAAAGATTTCATCTTCAAAAGGAGTCACATTCTGAGATATCCAAGGTTAGGACTTCAACATAAGGATTTCTGGAGAGAGCTTGTAACATCGTTAGACCTTAAAAACTCAATTTGTAAAAGGATAATTCTTACTGGTAGCTAATTTTTAGGCTGGCCTGAAAATGCAGAACACATGAACTGGTCCTTAGGAAGAAGGAGCAACACCTCCCGTTATAATACAAGGTAGAATCACCCTGTAGAGGGGAGCCACGGCAGGAGGTGGGACAGTGACCACACATTTGATATCTGGGCAGAGTGTATGTCATAGATTTCACGCTGATATTCTTATTAATAATCTAACGTTCCTAAGTGGTAGGTATCATGGTTGTCAACATCTTGTCGATAAATATAACAAATCTCTGTTGAGGTTTAGAGAAATTTATTTATGGAATATCACAAATAATTAAGTGGCATACTTTGGGTTTGATCCCAAGCAAGTTTGCTTTAGAACCTGCATCGTACACATTCTTAGCCTGTCTAAAATCTCACTAACTCGTGCTTTCCTGAAAGTCATTTTTGTCTTCCTCTGTGACCTCATCTGCACAGTGGCACTAATGAAACATACATAGTTGATGTCATTAGATTATTGGAGTCTTGCAGTTAAGTCAGATAAGTCACTGGAACGAAAGAGAGATGAAAGAGATTATGCTAATCTTCCTGAAACTTGCTGAGATTTTAGGATCCTCTGGTTCATGGTCAGTTTTTTAATATATTTGTTTCCTTATTCAGTGATCCAACAAGTACCAAGAAATCACAATGTACAGTAATATCTTTAATAACATCAGCTGACATTTTTCTCTATATGATAATTATCAGGTCGTTTCCTTGGTGCCTTTTCATGCTACCCATTAAATATGAGAGATATCATTCTAAGAGCTGTTATGAGAATGAAGTAACTGAGTGTGCACTGCCTCTCAAGGATAATAACAGAGAGCTCTGTTTTAGAATCACTGCTTGACAGGTATGTGAAGGATGATTTGAGTAAAGGATAGACCAGAAGACTGGCCCATCTGAACAAAATTATAGGCAGAGAGGGAGAGAAAGAGAATTCAGATGCTCTGATTAACACTTTAGGGAGTTGGCAGAGTAAGGTACAGAGAAAGAGAAGACAGTGAAGAAGGAAGACCCAGAAATGAAGAGAATGTTGCTAAGTGTAGACGTGTTAAGCCTCAAACTTGGAGTGTTTTCTGTGATGGATACAATATAACCCACTTCTTTACCCTGAAGCAGCAGGGAAGTCCCTCACTAACAGCCTTGAGGCCATGTGCTTGGAACAGTTATCACTACTTCCAAAGAATCAGGATAGTTCATCACAAGATAATCTGGTATGGAGGAGAGGAAGCTCTCACAAGAAAATGGAATGCAAGCCAAAGGAGTCAGCAGTAAGGTATTTCTCATTTCGCTAGCAAGGGGGGCTGTATCGTCTCCCATTGGGAAGGTAGAAGGAATTGACCTTAGGATATATTTAGGCTGTTCTCTTGGGATAGGTGGTCTTTCAAGGCTATCAAACTTTAAGAGTGATTTTTAAACTAAGGTCAGAAATATAATCACCATAGTTGTTCTTAAATAATTAAATGGTCCTTTTACATTGGAAGTCTATAGACTTGATCATTGGCTCTCAAACCAGAAGAAGCCTTGATTGGTGGGACAGAGACATAGGATGCTCCTCCCACCATGGATGACATTCTCAGTCACATGAGCACCTTAAAGGAAGGTAGAACTTTGACGGATCAACATTAAACAGCAGCTGGATGATGAGGCCTACAGGAAGGTGATAAAGGGGGAAGGGTATTTATAAATCTGACTTGTACTAAGGAAGGTCTCCTGCTGTGTCATTCCAGCAGTTCTCATGGGATACACTGGGGCAGCAGAAAGTCACCTGGGTCTTAAATAAGAGTCCTAAATTCAATGGAAGGGACAGACCTATAGAGCATTTATCTCGGAGTGCTAAATGAGGGTGGAGGGGAGTATTGCGGGCAATATGAAGAAACGATTGCGTTCAGAGAAAGTTTCAGTATTGTGTAAAAATATGTAGAGAATCAGAAAAAATACATACATAGTCAAATAGTTCAATCACAGAAAACATGCTTAGAAAGGTAGATTCTACAAAGGACATAATTAATTGGCTTTGATGGGTATGTCAGGAATGACACAAGAGCAGTATGCGTCTGTGGGTCTGGGTTTTCAAAATTAGATAGTAGTAGATTAACTGTCTCATTATCTGACATACCCATCAGCGTGTCGTCTTCCTCACGATACACACAAACCTATGTACACTCTTTCACATACAGTCCTGGAATTAAAATTTTAAAAATTTCATATACTTTTTTTCAAAGAACTTTAATATCTATTATCTCAGCAGGTTTCTGCAGCAATCCTATTAAACAAATAGAGATAAGTTTATTATTGTCTGTCAATAGATAAGAGCACTCAAAGTCAAAAGAAATTAAGTGACCTTCTCAAAGATATTCTCCTCTAGACTTTTCTTAAAACTCTATCAGAACTATTTGGGCAGTGAATCACATCATCAAACGCCCTACTGGCTTAAATAAATAGATAGAAAAAATGGCTAAGGGTAATGATAATCCGAGAGGAGATTTTCTTGACTAAAATAAAAAAAAAAAAACTAAGTCCAAAGGTGAAAAAGGCAATCATCTCTCTCCCTCGGCTCTGATCTCTTTGGCTTATTCTCATTTGTTTGTAGGTAATATGGCTCCTCTCAGGACTAGGTGGCTACCAGCATCTCCAGAATCCTCCCACTTGTCACTTGCAAAACCTCTATATAAACCATTCACCTTTCTCCTGGACAAGACATATATATATATATATATATATATATATATATATGGAGAGAGAGAGAGAGAGAGAGAGAGAGAGAGAGAAAGAGAGAGAGAGAGAGAGAGAGAGAGAGAGAGAGAGAGAGAGAGAGAGGATCTCACTCTGTGGCCCAGGCTTGTCCTGAAGTCACTATGGAACCCAGACTAGCCTTAGACTCATGGCAATCCTCCTGCCTCTGCCTCTCAAGTGCTGGGATTATAGGCATGCACTACCATGCCCAGTTTAGGTGGTGCTGGGATCCAAACCCAGGATCTTGGGCTTGCTGGGCAAGTGCTTTAACTGCTGTGCAGTTCCTCCAGCCCCAAAAATAATTTTATAAGAGAAGAATTTATAACTGATGGGTGTTTTTCTTTTCTCATAGACTCTCCTAGTGGATTAAAAGTCTTTGTTTCACCATAATATACTTGAAGTCCCCATAGCAGGCATCAGTCACCATTCAGTGTATCCATCCAGTGTTCCCAGGGCCTTCTACAATTCCTTTCCAACAAAGGACTATAGGAAAGTATTTCCAGTCAGTAGGCGCTGCTGTGTGAGTTGAAATCTGAAAGCTCCTATGAGCAGAAATCCACATTCTACTGTCATTGTCTTTGGGCTGATTTTTTTTTTTTTGTGGAAAATTCATCAATCACCTGAAAAATTTTCCAGAAGGCATTCTGGCTGTCAAAGATAAGTATTTTCGCCAGCAAAGCCTTAATGAATTAAGCGGGACTGGAGTTGGACCACAGAAGTGTTCTTTAGTCTTTTTCATCCTCTTCTTGGTCTTCTTATCTCTTTAGCAAATGAGGACTTTAGCCCTGAAACCCAGGCAGCTTTCTTCAAATCCCTCCAGCTCATGCATGTTATGTATGGTAACCTCTCGTGAAGAGCATCTGTAATATTTCAAATGCAGTATTTGCAATCCTATATCCAGCATAATTTGATTCAAGAAGATTGCATTAGCAGAGTCTCAATTGGGCATTTAAAAGTAAGCACAGAATGTCAATGTTACAGTTACTAATAACGCTGCAGAAACTACAGAAATACTTAGGATTGCTGGGGCAGCGGGAGTGGGGGAAGGAAGTAAGACACTGATTCTTTCTCCTCCCACTCTCCCTACTTCCCTCAGGGACTCAGACAAAGTTAAGCCTTCAGAGAGGGGCAGCTCCTTTCTCCATTTCTGCCTGGCCCCGAGTCAGCGTGTTGGGGAGTAGAGTGGGCTCTCAGCACACATGGCAACGAGAAAGAATCAGACAATTGTAAACTATTGTTAAGCTAATAGGATGACAAGGATACAACCAGTAGTTGCAGAAGAATGTACTACGCTTGACCACACAGCTTTCTATAACTGAGATAACCAGGGCCCAAGGAAGCCTCTTGGAAAGAGACCATGGCATCCCTCAGTGTTTTTGGCTTTAACATTAAGAAGCTTCCTCCCCAGAGGAAAATAAAAGGAAGTTAAGCTAACAGGGATTTGGTGAGCACATCCTCTATATCCTCAGAGTCTCAGCCAGGGCTACACGAGGCCAATCGCAGCTCTCCAGTGGCTGGAGAGTTGCAGGGAGGGGTAAGAACAGGCAAGCCTGAAGGCTCCGCGGTGAACGTGGTGGGAAGCGTATGACTGGGAAGGCAGAACCACAAGGCCACAGAAGCACTCAAGCAGCGAGGCGTGGGCTTCCGTCTGGGCACTAGAGCACCTTGCAGTGCAGTCTCAGGAAGTAAAACTTCCACATCTGAGGAAGTTCCACAACAAGTAGCAAGAGGTATCTTGTTCTGCAGAGATCATCACCAGACATAAAAACAGATAATTCAAATAAGAGTTGATTTACTAGTAGGATCCAGCGTCATTCAATTTGAGTTTTCACATCTGGCTTCATTGAGATGACTTCAGGAAATCCAACAGATTATTAATTTCTATTATGTCATATATGTGACCTATCTTGTTTTGGAAGTATGAGAACAACATCAAAAACCAATAAAAACATATTGTACACTCTGTCCATGGACACTTGGCTCTGTACTCTGAGAATGGCCCATTCTTGAATTAACCTAAACACATTCACCTGTGCACTTTACCTGACAGACACCACGTAGCCAGAGCGTTCAAGCCATTGACTCAAGATGATGGTGGTTCTGATCCTGCATTCCTTTCAGCAGTGAAACCCGTCCCCTTCATCCATCAACCCAGACCCAGAGAGTGCACTGAGAGTTTTGGCTGAGATCCCCACCAATTGAAAAAAAATGTCTGTGGGTTCAGAGACACTTCCTATATCTTATTTTTTAAAATGAAATTAATGCATTGAGTTGTAAAAAGTCAGAAGTTGATATGAAGAATGGGTTATTATGAAAAGCAAGTATAATACACACGCCTTCTCATCTGAGACAATTTGTAAGCACTTGTTTGTGTTCCTCTGCTGTTTACTTTCAATGTTCCAAACAATGTAAATAAGCATTTATGTTAATTTATGAAATTAAGATAAATTGGATACAAAATGTTAAGTATTGCATGATTTCTTTTGTATGAGAAATTGAAATATAATTCAAAGAACTAGACAAAAGAAAGAGGGTAGGAAACAGGAAGCTAGACTTCATGGAGATGGGATGGAGATACAAGGGAGAATGGGAAGAGGAGGGGGCAGGGGAAGCAAAAATCATTGGCGTCCACTGTGTATAGGCACCAGCTCCCCAAGATGAGTGTAATTATTATCACAAACATATAGTAATAAAACACTTACGAGAAACAATAAACTAAGCTTGAGCTAACCTATCCATCCTTTGCTCTTTCCGTATTTGATGCATTGTTTTTAGTTCATCCTTTCATTCCATTGTTTCTGAAATTCTGTTGTGGCTTTTGTCAAACTCACATAAAGACGGAGGAATGTTTCAAGGGATACCAGTATTCAGACCACTTCGATTCTACAATGAACATTTTACTACATTGCTTCATCTTCTGTCTGTTCTTCCCCACCTCTGACCCTCACTCACCAACGCGTGGCACTTGGATCCACCCGAAGAACTTGGAGGCATCAGTAGACTTCGCTCGGAGCACCTGAGCGTGCAGTACTGATTCGAGGTTCACTGTTTGTTTACAGGTCTCCTTTTACTTTCTCCTTTTGAAATAAAATACATATGAAATTGAGTGCACAAATTTTGGGTGAGTTATACATTTAAATGAGTTTTAACAAATGTGTGTCACTATGCAGTCCACACCTGTGCTGAGATACAGAATATTACCATTGTATGATCCCAGTATGTTTCTTCATTTCCTTGTCCTGGCCCCACCACAGGGGCAATTTTTGCTCCTTTTTT